>QAXN01001099.1:0-21845 GCA_004335795.1 Chlamydomonas sp. 3222
ATTATTCATCTGAGCTTGTTTTCTGTGATCCATCTAAGCCTTCGGGCTGTGGCCTTTGGCCCAGGGACCTACAGGCTCATTGCATGCCTGTAATCAGAATCAGAATCGGACGCATGGGGCCGTGACACGTGTCCTGGTGACAGGGTGGAGGCACGTTTAGCCGTGTAACACGTCTTGTGGATGCGTAGGTCGTTGGTGACACGTGTCATAGTGGGTTTGGAAGGGCGCGTCAGGCAGTGGCAAGTCTTAAGAGTTTACGGAGACGGCAGAAGGGGCGCCGTGACATAAGTCGTGATGATGGTGGGGTTGTGGTGGACGCGCGGAGGGACGTGATTGGGTGGCGGCAGGTGTCACAGTTTGAGGGCCAGGCGGGAGGGGGCTGTCACCGTCACTCAAGGGGAGCAGGTGGGAGGGGTGGTGACGGCTGTCACCGTCACGGTGGGACGGGGAGGGGCGGTGACACGTGCCACTCGGTGATAGGATTTGTACGTGATAGTGCCATGGCTGACATGGGGGATATGACCATGGTGAGGGAGGTGTCGGGAGTCGCTGTGAGTCGTTAGGCGTTGCGTGGGGGTTGGGGGGAGGGCGCTGTTGGACCGCAAGGACACCGATTGGACCCGTTTGGCCCTAACGTATCCTGACCTCCCCTCCGTGCAGCCTGCTGACGCACCTGTCCCCTGCCACCCCACCCACAGTGCGACATGGAGGATGGAACCGAGGACGCGAACCCGTCGGGCTCGGGCTCAGGCCGGCTGGGCGCTGCGGCTGCAGGGGGTGCTGACAGGGCGCACGCTGACGGCAGCAGCCACGCGGGGGTGGACGCCAGCGGCCGCAGCGGCAACCTGGCTGGGTGGGGCGGCGGCGATGGTGGCAGCGGCAGCCAGGGCCGGGGCCGGGGCGCGGTGGCTGGGCGCGGCGTCAAGTGCATCACGGATGAGCTGGACGACCTCAGGGCGGAGCTGAGGGGGGAGAGGGGACAGGTAAGGGGGGGCAGGTAGGGGGGAGGCGGGAGTGGGGTGCAGGGTGGGGGAAAGGGTGGATACAGTTTTTTGCAGGTACCATAGAGGGGGGCTATGGGGGCTAGGCAGCAGAGTACCGGACCCCCCTTCATACCGTATCAAGCAGCCACAGTTTGACATCGCGCTCGCCCTGCCTTGTGACGTTCGCCCGCCGCTGTGCTCCCCGCCCGCAGGACCCCTCCGTGCGTGCCGCCGTGCGTGCACGTGCCGCCGCCCTGCGCCAGGAGCTGGCGGCGGTGCGGGAGCAGCAGGGGCAGCTGCAGGTGGGGGGAAAGGGCGTGGGAGACAGGGGGGTGCTGACGTGGCCACGCTACCAAGCACGTCAGCTGTCCATGCCGCAGCGGCCCCGCCCGCAGGGTCGGGACCACCTCCCTTGGCCGTGTGGGGCCGCTGCGGCGCCGGGGGCGATGCTGCAACGCGCCGTCGCGCTTTATCAACTGCTTGCGTGGACTGCTCTCCGACCAGCACACCCACTTACTACCGTGCCGGTGAGGCCCGCGTGGACGAGCGTGGATTGGCGCCGTCGCCGTGCCCTCTGCCCACCTCCTGCCCCAGGTGCTGGTGTCCCTGTGCTCCCGGGTGGTCAACCGCGACTTGACAGACAAGCTGGACAGGTTGGGGCGCAGGGCCGTGGCCGTAGGAGAGGGATGCCTGCCCTGTCCCCATATGGCCCGACTGCCGTACACCCACCCTGCAGCCCTCCTGTGCACAGCGCTCCCCTTCCCTTCCTCTCCTCCGGACCTGCAAGGCCGCACGAGCGCACAACGACACTAGCTTGCTGCGCAAACACTGCCTGCCGTACTACCCTGCGCATTGACCAGCAAACGTACATTGGTCTAGACCAAGTATCGTTGCTCCCCTACCTCGCCTGCTCCTCATCCATCCATTGCCACCCGTTGCTTCTTCAGGCTGGACAAGCTGCGCAAGGACGTGGCGGGGTGGGCGGCGGAGGGGGCGGGCACGGCGGCGCAGGCGTCGGCGCTGCTGGGGGACCTGGCGGCGTGCCGGGAGGTGGTGGGGGAGGCGGGCGAGGGGGACGGGGAGGGGCAGGAACACAGCGGCGTGTAGAGGCGTTCGTTTGCAGGTATGGCGGGATTCAATGGGCTGGGTTGATCACGGGACGAGACGTGCGCACATCGGCCAAGGAGGCAATTGAGGACAGGACGCGATGGGGTAGCCGGCGCCTGCATGTGGAGGCGTGGAGGAGGGCGCATGCAAGTGTGGCGGCCTGGGTACTGGGAGTGGTACATCGAAGGGCAGATCGAAGGGGACTTTGGCGGGGCGATTTCCATGCTTTCGGAGCTACCTGCGTGAACGACAGCACCAGGGCGGTGGTGGTGCCGTGGTATTGTACCGGTGGTTGCGGTGCTTGACGGGTGGCAAGGGCTACGCGCTGCAGCGACGGCATGTTGCTTACTGTACCTGTCTTCATGTCCTGCGCTTACCCGTCAAGCTCGAACACGAACTTGCAGACGCTCACACGGTGATGTGCAGTGCTTGATGCGGTGAGGGGCGTGGTGCGTGGTGCGGCCAGGGGAGGGCGCCCAAGGGCTCCCCTGTGTGCGTGGCACCACGGACAGTGCGGTTGGCAACCTATGACGGCGACCTGACAGGGGAGCCCTTGGCCCCGCAATCGTCATTGGCATTCGCCCGAAGCCAGATAGGCTTCAGACACATAGTAAAGTATAGCAACGACTCAATTGGAAGCGCCTAGTTCCTCAGTGGCGACGCCGCTACGTCGCGTCGACCAGGCGCGTATCAGCGGGCGCAGTCCAAGGACGCCTTTTCCTGCCTTCTCAAAGCAAGCGCTCTACCTTGAATAGCGATGGTAGTGAACAACACTTAGCTTGCCCTGTCGTCTACCCGCCATTTGGCCCCGCGGGGTACCGTGGCCGTGCCTGGACAAACAGCGTTGAAACCAGCCAATAAGTAATGACATTGCGCTATAGTTATTAGGCATTCCGGAAGCCTCGAGCAGCTGCTGCTGCGTGCATCTGCAGCCTGTCGTCACCTTTTTTTCAGGGGCGGTGGATGCGTAGCGCCTTGGCCGCTACCCTTCCCAGATTTTTCCTGCAAAAGGTGTGCGCCAAGTAGCCACAAAAAGTTGCTGCTTCTTAGCTGCCATGATCCTATGACGGCTTGCAGCCACCACGTTTGGGGGAGGGGGGGGTGCGGGAGGCGCGGGGGTACACGATTTGCCACGGCTTGGTGGGCGCCAAGGGCGTTCACGCTCTTGCCACGAATGTGCCACGACCCGATAGCTGCAATCCGTTCCACGGGTAGGCGTTCTGCCACCGCCACCGTTGTGCCGCTTCTCCTGGCTGCGCCCGGTCTCAGAGCACCGCTTGCCCACCGGACGCACGTGCCGACAGGCCAGCGCCGGCGGACTCCTTGCCACTGCCACTGGGCCCCCAGCCGCCACCAACACACAGTGTCTCCCAAAGAGCTCGGCAGCAGTACCTGCGTGGTCATCGACACGAGCCGGGGTAACAGCGGGCCAGGTCAACTCCTTGTGTCAAGACGGCGGCAGCAGCGGGGACAGGGACAGCGGCGGTCGCAGCAGGCGCAGTTGCTGCGAGCCGCCTGCCGCCATGGCTCCCTCCCTCCTGGGGGCTGCAGCTCCACACGCCGTCGCCGCCTCCGTGTCTGCCTGCAGCAGCAGCGCACCTGGCGCCCCGTCAAGCCCCTTCAGTGGTCTCACACGGCCGGGTGGGGGCACCACGCTAGGTCGTCGGGCAGCGTCGATGTGCGCTGCCAGCGGCAATGACGCTCCTGCATCCACATCTATGGCATCTTTGTGCGGTACGGGTGCCACTGCCGTGCTGCCCGCTGCAGCGAGGGCATGGGCTGGCTCAGGGCCGCTGGCGGGGCGGCGCCGCTCCCTGGCTGCCAGTGCCGCGGCGGGGGCGTCCGGCGCGCACAGGTGCGACCCGTGGAGCTCAAGGCGGCTGCTGCAGACAGGGGCTCATGAGTGGCCCTTGATGCTCGGGCGGGGGGCAGGTTTGGTGGCACGGGCGGCGGCCAGCGGTAGCGGCAGCGCCGGTACAGGGGGTGGGGTGGAGGGCAGCGGCAGCAGCGGCATCACAGCGGGGCGGAGAGGGCGCAGGGCCGCTGCAGCTGCAGCTGGTAGTGACACGGCCCCTGCAGGCAATTCTGTAGGAGTGGCGCCTGGGCTGGAGGCGGAGGGCATGGCTGCGCCCACCCCGGCAGCTCCCAAGCGCCGTGGGAGGCGGCCCAGAACCGGCACCGGCAGCGGCAGCGGCACCAGCAGCCCTGCCCAGAGCCCTACTGCGTCTGTGGACGATGCAGCACCGCGTGCAGGCGCAGGGGCAGGGCCGGACGTAGCCGGAGCAGCCCCGGGGTGGACGCCGGGACTGAACGGAGGCATACGGCGCATGAGCACCAGCACCACAAGCGACAGCTGCAGCAGCGACAACGTGACGGCAGTTCCAGCGTCGGCCGCAGCGCTTATTGGCTCCGCCCCTGCCGCCCCTCCCCCTTCGGCGGGGCTCGCCGTGTGGGACCTCCCCGGCATGCGCGGCGCGCACCCAGCGGACGGGGACGGCGAGAGCAAGGGAGTCCCGTCCCTGGCGCCCGCCGCCGCCCCCGCCCCAGCTACAGCAGAGGATCTGCTCGGCGCCATCTACGCCCGAGCGCCGGGCCAGTACGACGTATTACTAATGGTGCAGGAGCTGCTGCCGTACCTGCGTCACGCCACGCAAGACGGGCCGCTGCGCGGCTACGTGTTCGACGTTGAGACCAGCGGCCGGGTGTGGCAGCGGGACTCCATTACCGAGCTCGCGGTCATGGACCTCGCGACGGGTGGGTTGGAGCTGCGAGTTACGGCGTTTGCAGCTGTAGATGCATGCATTTCAGGCATGTGGGTACGTAAAGGGCTTGGTATTCCGTTTGCACGACTGCTTTCCTTGTATCCTTCCCATGAAGTTCACATTCTCCTTGCATGAGCAACCCGGCCCTCTCGGCGCCTCGCCCGCCCCCAGGCGAGAACTTCTCCACCCTCATCAACCCCCACGGCCCCGGCACCCACGTGGACCTGTCGCTTGAGGTCCAGAACATAACCCACATCACGCCGGCCATGCTGCTGCACGCGCCGCACGAGGGCTGGGTGGTGCTGGCGCTGCTGTGCTGGGTGTACCAGCGCTGCCGGGCTGCGGGCGGCGCGCGGCCCACCTTGATAGGGCACAACGCCGCCGCCTTCGACCGCCTGTTCCTGGGGCGTCTGGCGGCCTACTACGGCTGCATCCTGCCGCCCTCATGGGCGCTGCTGGACACGTACCGGGTGGCCATGAAGTGGCGCGTGCAGCACGGGAAGTCCGCAGGCCTGGTGGTGAGCGGGCGCGTCTTTGCTCGCCCCGCATGGGCGCGTGTGTTAGGGGCACGGCCCGTAGCTGACTACCTGCCTAGTTGGAAGGAGGCCTGTGACATACGCCAGTGCCTGCCATGTCCGCCCCTGCCCTGTAACCGGGCAACACCGGCCATAGGAACTCGTTGCAACCAGCGAGGCGCCCTCAACCCGCGCGCTGCCCCCGTTCCGCCCGGTGCCTCCTGGGCGCCCTTGGCACCACTCCTTCCCGCCCCTCCGCTAGGCCCTCCGTGAGCGTTACGGTCTGCCCAACGACGGCGCCCACCGCGCGCTGCCCGACGTGCAGCACACCACGTGTGTGTTCGCCGCCATGCTGGACGACCCCGACCCATGGGTCAGGCAGCGGAGGGCGGAGCTGGAGGCAGTGGAGGCGGAGGCGGCCAGGAAGCGCCGGCAGCAGCTGCCCCCGCAGCCGCCGCCAATGGAACCGCCGCAGAACTGCCCCGCGGGGTGGCGGGTGCAGTTGGTGGGTGCTGCAGCGACTGGAGAAATGGTACCGGCATCTGGGAGATGTTCACTACGCTGGTAACGCGTCCCGCCCCCTTAAAGTAATAGCCTTGGGCATCTGGTGGCACTTGGCGCCATAACACAACGCAGCACTGGCCATCAGTGACAATGCCGGTAGGCTGCGTCGTGTTGCTCGCTGGCTGGCCCGGTTTGCCTGCAAGGAGACGCACATTGCAACCGATGCATGATGCCCTTTCCGGTTGCGACGCGGTCGGCAACCCTGCAACCTTGTGCTTGGGGGTCCCATGCCCATGACTGGTCCCCTGCCGATGGGACCTACGGAGGTCGCACGCGGACCCACCAACAGCTATGGCGCTTGCGCTGGTCCTCCCGTCCCTTGTCGCTGTGTGTCCACAGGCCCTGAATGACGGTACCCTGAGGCTGTACGTCCAGCAGCTGCTGGGGGAAGCCGAGGTGCTCAAGCTGCTGCAATCCGTTAATGCACGCGCCGTGCAGCGTGAGGCAGCGTGGCTTAGCAGCAGCACCACCACGACCTCCGTGGACAGCGCCGATGGTGGCACAGTCGCGGAGGAGGTGTATTACGCTGCTGCTGCTGCTGGTGGTACCGCGGCCGCTGCCTTCGCGGCCGCTGCGGCTGCTCCCTCTGCCGCTTCGCTTCTGCCCACCCGACGGCTGAATGCGCTGCTGGCCAAGACGGAAAGGGCGTGGGCCACGGCATGGCAATTGCAGGTGTGTGGGATGGGATACAGGTGAAGCTGGGGCCTGTGATGTACGACACGTTCGTGGGGTAACGGTCAAGGGTCAGGGGTCAGGGGTTGGAGGTGGTGCGCCACGGTTTGGCAGCTGCACAGGTTTGGCAGCTGCACAGGTGAGGCAGCTGCATAGGTATGGTAGCTGCACATGTGTGGTATTGCACGGGTGTGGCAACGGGTGTGGCATGGAGTCCTTGAGCTGTGGCCGTTGCGTGGGGAAGGTTGCCGTCGAGACATTGACATGGCGCCACCACTCCCTTCCTTTCCAACCGCAGCCCTCCGACCATGGCGCGGCGTGGGGCACCTCCCCTTCCGTCCCCTGGTCGTGGGTGTGCCCCCCCATGCCGCCGTACGACCTGCCGCGGCCGGGGGAGGCCCTGCCAGCGGCAAGCGGCGGCGCCAGGCGAGGGACAGCCTCCAACGCCCTGGGTGTCGCGCTTGGCAGCGGACAGGTAGGCACGCGGTTGGGAAGCCGCGCACCTGCCGGAATGCGGGCCAGCGTGTAGCAGCCTGGCATGCACGTTGGTGCTCGGTCGCTGTGCGGAGCGGGCCGAGGATGCTGGGCAGCTAGCGCTACCGTATCTAGCCGATGAGGCCGGCTTGATGCACGGCCGTTGCCACGCGGATGCACACCTACGGATTATCCTGTCAGTGCGCTGCCTGTCGAATTAAGGGTTACGCCCCACCTGTTACCCTCCCTGAATCCTCTTGGGTGGCTGTGCGTGCAGGACCCCGAGGCGGACCAAGAGGCCTTGAAGGTGCTCCTGGCCCCCAGCCCCCAGAGGTCGCGATCCCCGTCGAGGTCTAGGTCGGCGTCTCCGGGCGCCGGTGCAGCCACTGCAGCAGCAGCAGCAGCAGCAGCAACGGCGAGCCCGGCGGTGGTGGCGGTTGCAGCGGCAGCATCGAGCACGGTTGTGTCGCCATCGGGCCCCAGCAGCTCGGCCACCGCAGCAACCCCCACCAGCACCGTCACCGTCGCCACCATCGAAGCCGCCTCTGTTGCGTACGCCGACGCATGCCAGCCCACAACAGGCCTTGCGTCAGGTGCCTTCGCAGCAGCTACCGTGTCCACCACCACCACCACCACCACCACCACCACCACCACCGCCGCGGCCGCCGCCGTGAACACCAAGACAACAAAAAAGGCCTCCACCAAAAAGGCCAAAGCCACCCCTCCCGGCCCGTCCGTTTCCGGCTGGACCCTCCTGGGCTCCTCCTTTTCCGACCCCGACCACACCCCCACATGGAAGCAGCTGCTCCCCCGCGCCCGCACGCTGCTGCCCAAGCTGCAGGCCGCCTCCGGCCCCAACCAGCTGCCCACGCCGCACGCGCTGCTCATGCACGTGCCCCGGGAGGTCACGCTGTACGGCAGGGGCCTGGACTGGAGTATGGCAGACGGTGCGGCCGGCGGGCTGGCGGGGCTGCACGCGGCCAAGGAGGAGGCGTACGACAGGCTGGGCACGTGGAAGGGGGTACGGGACGAGGTCAGGTCGTCCAAGGGAGTCCACACCGCCATACGGGTCACGTTGGGGTGAGTTAAGACTTCGGGCCTTCGCACCGAGCCTGTTCCTACCTCAGCGCCTTTGGTGCAATACTGTTCCGCCGGGTTACCGACCAAGTATGGTACAGGAGCCCACATTTGCACGTGTATCTTGCTCATCGCGCAGGCAACCCACCGGATGTACAAGGTACTACCCTTTGCACTGTTGCTGGAGTGTTCTGTTCAACAACGGCACGGCCTTCGATTAGACAGGCCAGTAACACATGCTCATGATGGACATACGCATATTCTCCTGCTGCAGGGACGTGCGCGTGTTCCGGCTGCAGCCCCGCGGCTGGGCCATGACGGCGGCGATGCGGCCGCTGGCGGGCGAGCTGCGGGGGGCGCCGCCGGGGGTGGAGCTGGAGGTAGGTGGGGACAGATGCCTGTGAGCAGTACGCCCAAATGCCAAGTGTCCGTACGCGTCGCATTTGCATTGCACGTGGGTAAGCTGCGTTTGTGAGAGGAGCCCGGGGAAAGAGCGGAGCGCGCTTTGCGGCGAGTCCCAGGCACAGGCACGGCTGTGGCCGCACGGCGTGGACATGCAGGTTGCAAAGGCCCCAAACGCAAAGGCGGTGTAGAGAGGATACGATCCCGTCAACCAGTCGCGTTGCCAGGCGTGGTCGTCTGCGCTTGCCCTCCCTGTCCCCAGGCTGCCTGGTACGACTTCGCCAACTTCAGGGCCGACAAGGTGTTCCAGGAGCGCCGTGCGGAGTGGGGCAGGCGGGGCAGCGAGTGGGTGGTGCGCGGCACCGTGCGGGCCAAGGCCACGGACGGTGAGGCGGTGTGTGAAGAGAGTGCGTATGCGTATTAGCAGGGAGGGGCCGTGTGTGCGGTAGTGTGTCGTCGGGTGCAAGGTAGTCAGTAGGGGTGCGGGTCCCATGCCGCGCATACACATACAGACACGGTCGGAGCACTGGCTATGGATGCAAGCACATGGAGAGGCGGTTCGGTGTGGAGGTCCTGGCATGGGGTGGGGGTCCCCGCCCCGCACGTTTCCGGGTCTCGGTGCTCTCCCGGAGATAACCCCCGCACCCTCTGTCGACATTTCTAAGGTGCGGCACGAGCACGTTGGCTGCCATCGTTCATGGTGCGACGCAGCAACGGTTGACAACGCTGCACGCTGTGCCCCCCAAACCCTCGGCCCAGGCCTGCGCTTCGAGGTGCTGTCCCCCGACGTCCTGCCGGCTTCCTCCTTCGAACCCCCCGTGCACTGCGTCACGGTGGTGCACAGGGCGTGCGGGGGCCTGGCGGCGGGGGAGGTGGGCGAGCTGGCGGGCGGCCTGCTGGACGCGGCGCGTGGAGGCCAGATAGGTGAGGGGGAAGGCGCACTGGTGTGGCCTCTCGGCCGCACCACCTGGACTATTACGACGCAGTGCCGGCTGCCTGGCGGGACTTGAAGCTGTGGTTCGGCCCCTCCAATGGAGCGCGCGAATGTGTACACGCGTCGGTTGGTGGTTCACAGCCGGTGGGAACTGAACGCTGAGGCTTCGCCGAGCAGCAGCACGGGCGGCTGTGTCCAGTGTCGCATACGCGTGGCCGCTCCCCTGACCCCTAACCGGCCCCCGCGCCACCGCAGGGCCCCTTGTTGACCCCTGTGCTACTCCCCTCTGCACCCGCCTTCCTCCTCTCCCGCCACCGCCCGCAGCGCTGCCCGACCCGCTGCCGCCGTCCGCCCGCCAGCAGCTCCACCAACTGCTAACCGCCAACCACCCCGACTACTTGGCCAACCTCTTGCCCGACGCAACCTCCGCCACAACAGCCGCCGCCACGCACTCGTCCCCGGGCACCAGCTCCGACCCCGACCAGGGCCCAGACACAGACCACGCCACGTACACTGCCCGGGCGGCGGCGGCGGCAGGAGCAGCAGCCGTGGCAGGTGGTGCAGCGGGGCCAGGCCGCACGGGCACCCGCGGGCGGGGGCTCCGCAGCCGTACCGCCGCAGCCCTCACCGCTAATACCACAGCCAGCAACAGCAGCGGCGAGAATCTCAGTATGGAGTCCGGCACAGGTGGGAGTACGGACGATGACGGCGTGCCGTACATGGACGTACCCAGCCTGGTGGAGGCGTACGACATACTGCACCGCCCGCGCGTGGAGCACCTCATGCCCGTACGGGTGCGGCAGCTGCCGGAGCCGTCGGCGTCAACCGCCAACCGTCAGCCCCTGCCGCCGCTACTAACGCCGTACCAGGTTGCCGGCCGTGTGGTGGCGTTCCACGAGCTGTTCTTCTCCCAGATGCGCATGCAGCAGCTGAGGAGCCGCGTGAGGTGGGTTGCTGCAATGGCTGTAGGGAGCCGCGTGAGCTGGGTTGCCGCAATGGCATGTTCCAGTCCGGTTGCTTTGAGAACGAAGTGCTGGTCCGCAAAAATCCTCTTTTCCTCACCCCTGCTACTGCTGCTGCCTGTTGCCCCCAGGGCGCCCAACTGGGCCCCAGTGTCTGCCGACGGCGCGGTGGATGCTGCGGCCTGCTGCCTGGGCTTCACGCTGACGGGGGCGCAGCGGCGCGTGCTGGGGGAGGTGCTGCGGGACATGGGGCCCGGCAGCGCCAGCACCATGTACAGGTGGGGCGTGACTTAAGACGCAAACCCTGTCGCTGGGTGCGGAAGCAGCTGAGGGACCAGCCTGAACGCAAGGTGGCCTCCTTACTGTAGATGATGGCTGTGTTTGACTGGGAAGCAGATATGGTTAAGCGGACTTCAAGCCAGAAGGGCGAAGGTCCAGCTGCTCGCCTGTCCTCCTCGCAGGCTGCTGCAGGGTGATGTAGGCAGCGGCAAGACGGTGGTGGCGCTGCTGGCCATGCTGGCGGCGGCAGCATGCGGGTACCAGGTGGGTGCTCAGGGCGCATGTATTAGCGCGTGTGTATTAAGGGGTGGTGGACATGGGGCAGCGGCAAGACATTCTGATCAGTCTAAATCCAAGCCTTGCGGTTGCCGAACGGAGCTTGGTCTTGACGTAATGGTTGACATGTCCGGCTTCAGCTCCAGCGGCAGGGCAAGCAGACATCGTGCAATTGCGGCAAGACATTATGTAGAGCCGGCGGCTGCCGTCTGCGGGCACCAGTTGGGCTTCGCAGGGGCACACCGGTCTATGCGCGGGCATCAGCACGTGTGAACCCCCCCTCTACCCCACGTCCCACCCCACGGGTGGCGCTCGTGGTGGGCCTCAACGTGGGCCTGGCGGCACCTGCGGCTGCAACGTCGCCACAACAGCACACACAAGACACAACCCTCAGGCCTCACCTTACCCCTACCCTCCACAAGCGCAACTATCCCCCACCTGCCACCTCACCATACCTTACCCTCCCGCCCCCACCTCGCGCCAGGCGCTGCTGGTGGTCCCCACCACGGTGTTGGCTGCGCAGCACCACGCCAAGCTGTGTGCGCTGGTGGAGGCACTGCCGCTGGCGGCACGGAAGCGGCTGTGGGGCGCAGCGGCAGGGGCAGACCTGGAGCCGCTGCTGCTCACAGGGGAGACCAAGGTGGGTCCAGGGGCTGGACTTGTCACATTACGGTGGGCAAGCAGTCTGAGAAAGCGCAACCGGACCTCGTACGCAAGTCATGCGGTAATGCCTCAAATGCGCTCCAGGTGGGCAGCGGCAGGGCAGCGGAGGCAGAGTTGGGCAGCGGCACGGCAGCGGAGGCAGAAAGCTGTGTTCTCGGCTGACCACTGGCCTGTTTTACAACCGACTCGGCACTGCGTGAACCCGGACCGGCCCCGCCTTCCCTCCATAGGTCCGCCACGACCCAGCTTGCGCGTCACTGAGTTATACCCGCACCCTATGCAGTCCGCCCGCGGAAAGCGGGTAACAGTGTCATCCCTTAGCTTGACCCGTACCCCCGCTGCCCCCTCCCCCTGCCCTGGGCCCGTGGCAAGCGCCTCGCACTGTCAGCCGCTAGCCTATGTGTTGTACCTGAACCCGCAACCTCTCACCCACATCCACGCCCCCGCCCCCCTATCCACACTCTCTCGCTACCCCAGACCCGCGACAAGCGCCTCGCGCTGTCCTCCCTTGCCGACGGCAGCCGTCTGATGGCTGTGGGCACGCACGGGCTGCTCAACGTGCCCGCCCTGCACCGCCTGGGGCTGGTGGTGCTGGACGAGAGCCACAAGTGGGTGATGAGGGTGCTGCATGTGTGTTAGCGGTGAGAGATGTGTCCCGACTGTTCAGTGCCTGGGGTAATAGGCAGTTGATGGGAGCCATACGGCGCCTGGTGCTGCGACACGTGTGTCGCAAAGCTTTCTGTGTCTTTGTTGCGTGCAACTGGAACAGCACCGAGGGCCCCTGCTGCATGCCCTCCCAACAGGCGCACCGTTGTGTGCATGTGCATGTGCGCAAGCCGTCCGTCCGACAACGGACCACTTGACAGCCCACCCAAAGGTTGATCCCGAAACGGTCGTTGCCCTCAGGTTTGGTGTGGCTCAGCTGGAGAAGCTGTCCTCCCTCATGGCGGGACAAGGGCAGCAGGAGGGGCAGGAGGGGCAGCAGCAGGCCCAGGCCCAGGGCCGTGGTCCCCCCCACCTGCTCAACATGACCGCCACTCCCATCCCGCGCACCCTGGCGGCGGCCATGTACGGGCACATGGTGAGGAAGGAGCGGGGGCAGGGGGGAAGGGGCAGGGGCAGACGGCAGGGAACGGAGCAGCGGGCAGGGTCAAGAGCAGGAGCATGAAAAAAGTGGGGCGGCTGTGCCGTTCAGGCGGTGTCGGTGCAATGCGCATCCGCACGGATCATGTGCGGGCGCCTGGGGGCAGAAGTCGGGCAGGCGGCCGGGTACGTCGTCCTGAGACGCCCGGAGTCGTTGTGAGGAGGCTGTGTCGTGCAGCGCTGTCGCATCCCGTACGCGCATGCCGCTGGCCGGGGCCCGGGCAGCAGGGCGTCACAGAGGGCGGGGGGCGGGCGGCGAGTGTTCAAAGCCTGGGCTTGAGACGGGCAGATGGCGACTCAATATTGATACGTGTTTTGCCTAGCCCGGAAGCTTGCAGTCGCAACGTGCTCTGCCCCATCGCTGTGTGCCATCCACGATCCACCCCACCTGTGTGCCAGGACGTGTCCCGCATCGACGAGATGCCTCCCGGCCGTACGCCCGTGGTCACCAAGATCGTGGAGGACGACACCGCCGTGCCGTACACTGACCCGTACGCCGTACGGAAGATGGAGGCCATGTGGCAGGAGGTGCTGCGGGAGCTGACCACAGGTGAGGCAGGGGGAGGCATGAGCTGCACGACACGCGGTAATGCACCTGGAGCCCCTTGGACATGCAGCCCGCTACCCCGTAATCGTATTTACTCGCTGTTCGCTTGGATGTGGCACCTCCGGGGTGAGCAGGGGGTGTCCGGAGTGCTTCCGGGCGGCCGGGCATGGGTCGTTGAGCGGGAGGGAGGCGAGGGCACTGGTCAACGCTCCACGGGCGCAGTGCTTCAGGGACATCAGGGCTGAAGGTGCAGCAGCAGAGGGGGGTTCGAGTTGCTGCGGAGCTGTCTCCTGCCTGTCGCGGCCGGTCCTTTGTGGCCGCTCCGTCGTTGCCCCTTGTGGGGACTTCCTCCCTCCATATATGCCCAAAAGGGGCCTGAAGGGGCCCGGAGGGCACGAAAGGCCCCCGTTGGGGTACTTGCTGGTGCCCCCGGAGCCCCGTTACGTCCTGCACACCACTCCGCCCATAGGCCTTCGCCCGTGCCCCTGTCCCTCCCCAGGCGATCCCCCCGGCCGCGGCTTCGTGGTGTACCCGCTGCGCCAGGCCTCCGCCTCCGCAGCAGGGTGGCTGGGGGGCGGCGGCGGCGTGGGGGCGCCCGAGGGTCTGAGCGAGGCCAAGGCGCGCAGCCTGGCGGCGGAGGACCTAAAGAACGCGACAGACCAGGTGGGCGGGGCGGTGTGTGACAGCATGTGGGTGGGTGTGGGTGTGGGTGTGGGTGTGTCTGCGTGAAGCGCTGGCGGTGGGAGACGTCAAGGACGCAACAGGCCAGGCGGGACGGTGTGCGCGCAGGAAGGCTGGGTCCCTTACCGACCCCGCCCAGCAAGTACGTGGCTTTGTTCCACTACCCCTTGTTCACTGCTTCACAAAATGCCGGTAGCCCGAGCTGACGTGAGCTGAGGTGAGTATGTCTCTCCTGCCCCTGCCCCGCCCCACAGGCCGAGCAGCTGGCCGCCTACTTCGAGCCCCACGGCGTGCGCTGCTGCCTGCTGCACGGCCGCATGAGCGGGGAGGACAAGCAGGCCGCGCTGGAGGTAGGTGCAGGGGTAGACTTTTGATGAACCAGTGTCACCACCCTTTCAGTTATCATCAGTATAACCTCAAGTCTTACATGGAATCCAAACACGGCGGGAGGGAAACTTTCCGAGAAAGAGAGGAGCAGCAGGTGGCGCCGGAAATCAATGGGGCCCTGGTGCTTGGGGCTGATGCACGTGTCGATGGCTGGCGCTGGTGAGGGAAGAGTGCGCGGACGCAAAAGCTTTGTGAAAAGCAGGGGAGTTGTGGGCACGCTACAGTCCGACGTTTGTGGGGCAGCGAGGTGCGGCAGCTTGTATTGCCACGCATTCTTGACTTGTGGAGGGTCTGCATCGAGGGTGACAATCAGTTTACAACAATTACGTACGGCGTGCAGGCGTTCCGTCTCGGCGACGTGCGTCTGCTGCAATAGCAGGATGTATGTGTCCAGGCAGCGTATCAATGTATGTACCCAACCATGCGCTTACTTGTTGCTGTTTGCTTTGCAGGCGTTCCGTCGCGGCGACGTGCGTCTGCTGGTGTGCACCACGGTGGTGGAGGTGGGCGTTGACGTGCCTGAGGCCACGGTGGTGGTGGTGGAGCACGCGGAGCGCTTCGGCCTGGCGCAGCTGCACCAGCTGCGCGGGCGCGTGGGGCGCGGCGGGGGCGGCCGCGGCGGCAGCTGCTACCTGTGCATCCCCTTCGGCGACGTGGGCACGGCGCGGCGGCTGGGCGTCATGGAGCGCACCACCGATGGCTTTGCGGTGGCGGAGTGGGACCTGGCGCAGCGGGGCATGGGGTGGGTCATGGGAGTGTGTGCTGAGGGGTGGGGATTGGCGAGGGGTGGGTTACGGGGGTCTGTGGGCTCAAGAGTGGTGGGGGGTGTTGAGGGAAGGGGAGGCGGTGGCGGTGACAGTGGCGCGGAGGCGTGTGCCGCGGCAGGGCATGCGTGGGGCTCGGGGTGGTATGGGTCTGAACAGTAACGTGAAGAGGGCGGGTGTAAAGGGGCAGGGGACAGGAGCTACGCTGGTGGATGGGCGATCGCTTGGCGCCCGGCGACAGCCCCCTTGCGTTGCAAATGCCACACAGAACCCTGTGACGCCCAGCGCTCGCTGACCCGCGCCTCCACCAACCCTCGCGGCATGCTGGCCGCTTCCCGCGCGTTCGCAGGGAGATGTTTGGCAGCGGAGTACGGCAGTCCGGGCGGTTGGACGTCAGTCGGTTGACGGAAGCCGTACTGCAGGACGCCGTACCGCGCAGTGTGGGCGTGGCGCTTGTGGAGGCGGCCAGGGAGGCGGCGGCGGCGGCGGCGGCCGGCCAGGGGTCGGACGGGAGGGTGCAGGGGCAGGGGGCTGGGGAGTGGGACCCCCAGCCGATGGTGGAGGCGATGGCTGTGTTCCGGCCCCAGGAGCTGAGTGCGGCGGAGGGGCTGCTGCCCATGTAGGTGAGAGGACAATTTGTGGACGTGGGCTACCGCCGCATACGAGTGGGGGTTACATGTGTAGGATCACGACAGGTGGCTCTTTGTGGGATTTGTGGCAACAACTTCGACAGTTTGTGTATGACCTGCGCTATGGTTGCAAATACGCCGCCTGTTTTTGCATGTGCTGGGGATTGCAACCGTTTTTAAGGATGCCAACACGGAGGTGCAAGTGTGTTATCGGAAGTTGAGCATCACGTCTTCGGCATGTAAATATGGTTGACGGAGGTGCGTAACCACCTCCAAAGGGATTGCGCTGAGAGGCCTTGGTTTGGCTGTAACAGGTGACCTGCACTTGGCGCTTGCTGTGTGTAGCAGGATGAGGAGCACTGACACGTGTATGGATTGGGCCCGATGGGGCTGACAACGCCTTTATGCTTGCTCGCTCAGCCCAGTAGCTTCTTGTCGGCTGTGCCTGGCTGTGTGCACGGCTGTTTTTCGGTTTGGCCAGGTAGTGGAAGACCGAAGCGCTGTTCATGTGCTGTCGCTGCCCCTGTTTAAAGGGCCAGCCTGGCGGTGGTGTGTGCGATGCTGCCCGCAAGGGGCGAACGTAATGCCGGGACTGCAGTGACGTGCCGCTGGGAACCTTCAACCGGCCTCTCACGACACTCACAACACCGTGTCGAGGAGCCTCTTGCGGCCATGGACGGACGGCACCAAATGGATGCAGGGCGGAGGCGCCAACGCAACATCGCAGGTGCTGCTTACTGCCTTGCACCCGTGTCCAACGCTACACAGTGAGCCATTTGGCCACGGTGTGTACGATATGGTCCGCCACAGCAGAATCTGCCGTACATCATGTTCCTATTGCAGCAGAGATGCCCTTTGCGTGATTGAGGCAAATTTGCGCGCACGAGACACTCACTGCGCCGGGGCCAAGGCCGGGCGCTTTGTGCGCGTCCCCACTTCCCAGGCATCTCCACCTCAGGAGCGATGCAAAACAGAGGTGCTGATGCTGAGGACATGGTGCGAGAGCACCACCGTCGTCGGCATTAATTGATGAGGGGGCGTGTTTTACGCCGACGCTCTGCTGCATCCAGCTATTGTACACTTTCTCCCGACCGCTGTCTCCACCTGCTGTGCCACGTGGCCAGGACCTGCGACGCCCCGCATATGCACCCCTGGGCGCACGGTTTTGCCCCGTTTTGACTCTGCCTTGTTGCTTGGACGATGAATAGCAAGTGAGACGGCTCAACAGGGATGCAGGACAGAGGCATCGACGCAACACTTCAGGTGCTGCTTACGGCATTGGAAACGTTTGTGATTCGTGTCCCATGCCGTACCATGAGCGGAGAGTCGAGTGTTTGCACAAGCCTTGAAGCCTACGTATTAAGTAATCAAGTGCGTGCAAGCCGGGTGGCGGCTGCAGCATACGTATGCTCAGGCTCAAAGTCAAGCCAGCAAGCAAATAGTGCATGCACAGTCCGACATACATCGTGTGTCGGTCCGTAAGCCGGAGCACAGCAAGCAAGACCACAGACCACAGACCTGCGCAGTAGTCTCCACCGACAAGGAAAGCAAATAGACGACAACAAAAGACGAGGAGAGCAGCGCTGCCCTGTGGTCGAAGTGCCAACCCACCAGACGTCCTGCACCCAATCCACGGTAGGTGGCCACGCGCAGAACATGACGGCCACAATCACTTCCATGACACCTCAGATGTGGTACACAACAACACTGTCCATCAGTTGGCAGCAGCACAAAGGTCTCAGCGCCGCATCTTAGGTCAAAGGGAACGAAAGCGACGACCGTAATTATGCGGCAAAATGACGTACATGCACCTGAGTGCTGAACAATCACAGCCAATGCCCATGCATGCAAGCAAAATCACTGCAACTGCGCCGGCTGTAGACGCCACCGATTGCACCAGCCGTCTGCATGTCGGCATACGGACATGGGAAGCATACTCCATGGCTGCCCCGGCAACCTTGCGCTGGTGGTGCACGGGTGTGCGAACGCAGCTGCTAACAGCGCGCCCTGGGTCATCCAGCGGCAAGGCACTAGTCCCCCCCCTGTTGCATGCACCCGGGTGTGCGAATGACGCCGCTGCTGGTGCTGTCCAGCTGCGCCCCCTACCCTCCGCCGCCCTGCAGCAACAGCCCCCGCAGCAGCTCCTCCTGCCGCCCCATGTCG
The DNA here is from genome assembly GCA_004335795.1 of Chlamydomonas sp. 3222. NCBI lineage: Eukaryota > Viridiplantae > Chlorophyta > Chlorophyceae > Chlamydomonadales > Chlamydomonadaceae > Chlamydomonas > Chlamydomonas sp. 3222. Next base: position 17,985 of record QAXN01001099.1, read on the forward strand.
CCGACCAGCCCCTTCCCACTCGTCCACGCACACGTCCACCACGTTGCCCTTGCCGTACAACCGCTCCAGCTGCCGGTACCGCAGCTGTGTGCCGCCCTCCCGCACGTGCGGCAGGTTGCCCAGCCTGTGCGCCCACGGCCTGTCCAGGAGCACCGCCACCGCCCTGCCGTCCCCAAACCGCACCTCCACGTGCACCCAACGGCACACCGGACGCACCAACACTCCTTCAGCGACAGCAACCATGCTTGCGGCCGGTCCACGGTTGCCAGCGCTGCCATCAGCGCGTCCCTGCTGCTGCTGCCGCTCCTGCATCCGCAGTAGCGTGCCAACCACTTCGCCACGCACCCGTGCCGTGATATGGTGTGTGGAGAGCGGCAAGTCCTCAACCACCTGCTCCATGGCGGCCCACAGGCCTGCCCCCTCCCCGCCAACCCCCGGCAGGATCCCCGCCAGAGCCCGCACCTGGAGGTCGGGGTGCGCCTCCAGCTCCACCTGCACAGACCATAACTGCCCCAGGTGCAGTTCCTTTAGTGCTGCACGCGCAGATGGGTCCTGCCAGCTGCTGGCCACCCCCTGCAGTAGCGGCCCCAGCTCCCCTGCATGGGCGAGCAGCGCCTCGGGACCCATCACTGCCGCCGCCCACACGGCCGTCACAGCCGTGTGCACACATGCCTCCTTGCGCGGCAGCAGCTCTACCAGGCGGCCCAGCAGGCCGCCCACCAGCCGCCTGTCGTACAGCCCCACGACAGCCATGGCGTGCAGGATCGTGTGGCTCCGGTGCCCGTTCGCCTGGCTGTCCAGGGAGGTGCGGCCCTCAGCCATGCGCGTCAGGAGCAGGGGGGCGTCCGCGGGGCGGTGCCGCACCCTTGCCAGCGCGCACCACAGGTTGGACCAATCGTAAGCTGTGGCACATTCGTAGAAGCTCGGCTGCAGCGCCGCCGCCACGCACTCGTCGTACCATGCGTGGCCGCCGTACCCCAGCACCGCCAGGGCCCACGCGGTCCTGGCCACCGCATGAGAGAAAAGGCGCCGAAACCCCCCGACCTTGAGCCACTCGGCCGCAAGCGCCTGAGCCGTCGGCTCAAACCGGTACAACCCCGGTTGCGCAGTCGTCTGCACATGGGCTAGGCCATACAGCAGCTTGTACATTGCGGGCGGTGGGATCTCGCTTTACCTTGCGCTGCCTTGCCTCTTCCGCGAGGCGCTGCACCCCCGGCACGCCGCTGCTGCCGTCCAGGCGCCCAGCCTTCACCAACGCGCCAAGGGCCCGCGCGATATCGCACAGCTGGAACGGGTGCATGCCTCCACTGCTGCCGCCTCGCCCGCCGCATGCGCAAGCCGCGTCAGCAGCTGTGGTTGACCGCATCTCAATATGCTGCATGACCGCAGCAGAGAGGATGCGGGGCCAGGCGCCAGGCCGATAGGAAACACCCCCGCCTGCCCTGACAGCTGCTGCTGCACACCTGCAGCAAGGGCCTCCAGGTGCTCCGGCGAGGGGGCGTGGCCGCTCTGCTTCTGCATCTCTGTTAGATAGGGCGTACAGGGCGTCGGTGAGGTCAGGTGAGGTCCTGCAGCCGTGCTTCTTTCAGCAGCTGCACCAGGCTCCCCGTCAGGTGGTACAACAGCACGCCCGGGTCGTCGAGCCCCACGTGGGGCAGCAGCCGCGAGCCAGCCACCAGCAAGTGGGCGCAGTGCCTGGGTCCCAGCTCCTGCGCAGTCATCCCCACCAGTAGGCGCGCGCTGGCCGACAGCAGCTGCCCCTGCGCCTTGGCTACCTCCAGCGGAGCCTCTGACAGTGACATCCATAGCTGGGCGTGGTTCTGGCTGCTGGCCTGCCGCAACAGCTCGCACCCGGCCGTGCGAGCAGGTCCCCCGCCAGAGGCACCTCGTCACCGCTGAGCGGGGCCTGGCCACAGCCCTACCCGGTCCTGGCCATGGCCCACAGCGGCAGCGTGCAGTGCTTGGGGCTGGTAAGATGCGGCACCAGCGGCCGGAAGGCGCGGGCCAGGGCGTGCATGATGCGGCGGCGTTGCGCGGATAAGGCCTGGAGGGTGTCAACTGCTGGCGGCTGTGTGGTGGCGGCGCTGGAAGCTGCCGGCAGCTGTGGGGCCGGAGCAGCGGCAGAGGCAGACGTGGGAGGTATCATACTACGCGGCTGTGACAACACGTTCCGATGCAAGGTTTCACCGTGCCGATGACCAACAAGCTCGAACTGCCACTGCACCGCCATCGTTGTCCCCGCACCTCATGCGTCTACACGCGTGTGGCAGCGTAGCAGACAGGAGCAGCACGCTGCGGGGACGGGTGCAGGCGTGGGGTCGATGTCCCTTTCCCCCATGCGCACGCACCTTCGCCGCCTGGCTAAAGGCTTTTACCAGGGCATCCAGATGCCCCTCGCTGGCCCATGCCTGTGCGCCCCGCTCCACAGCCTGCTGCAGCTCTGCCCAGCTCTGCCAGGTCACGAGCAACTCCAGGGTCGTCCGCGGTGGCGAGGGCCAAGCTGCAGCCGAATGGGCGCGCAAATAGCTATGGCCAGCAGCCAGCCCACGTCCGTGCAGGAGGCCATGCCCCATGGCGCAGGGCCAGGGCAACGCCAACATGTTTCGGCACCCCGCGATCGCTCACGCGCCTACGCGCTGCTCTTTCGGTATTTCCTCAGTTATAGTACGCACCGTTTGGTCACTGTGCTAGCAACGTGCCACGGCCGCAGGGCTCTCGAAACGGCCTCACATGTCACGTTTGATAACTGATAGTCCAGTACATATTCCAACAGAGGGAACGCAGCCTGGCAGAGTTTCGGAGCCAGCTTATGGTGCCGTGGTGGCAAGCGCCAAGGCGTGCACCAAGGTCTCATGCCCTTGCAGATACATCAGGACTTGCGCAATGCGCGGTCCTCAGCGTGCTCACAGGCCCCTTTACCCACGCATCGGCATGCCACAAAGTCCCGAGCTCACCTGTTCGCACCGTGGTTCAGCGCAGTGTCCCCTGTTCCCCAACTGAACAGGGTTAGTAGTTGCCACACGGCAGCGACAACAAGCGCACAAACAAGGGACGCTTTTGTGAAGGATGTTATACCGTGTTATGCAGTGGTCTAAGGGATGCCGCCACGCCAGCAGGACACGCTTTAAAGAAGGAGCAGGGAGGTGACCCCTTCTGTACCCGTACTACACTAGTCCACTAGCAACGGCTACAACCACCTTGCTGCCGGGTGCCGGCCACACGCACTGTGGAAGTGAGGTGCTGCTGTGCCCCACGCCGGCCTGAAGCTAACCGCATCGCCAGGAAGGCTCATCCAATATAGAGGGACGGCAGTCCTCCACAAAAACGTGCTGGCCCAGGGCGTCCAAACAACGAGGCATTTCAGCCTGTATGCTGGTAGCTTACCTGAGCATGAATGATGAATGAGCACATTCGTCATGCACTATGGTTCGGCACCCCACAATTTACTAGGACTTCACCACCCCCAGGCCCTGACGGCACGCACTCGGAGTCGTGCCTCCTGCTTGGTCCTCCACACGAGGTCATGCGAGAGTAATCAGCAAGCGAACAAATGCTGTGGCGCGAAACTGCCCACCACAGTGACATTCTGTAATGAGACAGCCATGACCCGCACCACCCCGGCTATGTGCCGGCCCAGCCCGCAACGGGTAACTCTCTCGCGCCACGAACAACACAGTGCTGGCAGTGCTGACGAAGACTAAACACACACACGTGTCTCAGTGCGGCATTCCCACCCGTTGGCCACGCCACCTGTGTGCCCCCACTCCGCACCAGGCCCTACTCCTTGGCCTCACCTCTTTCCCCTCCCCCTCCCCCCCCCCCCCCGCCGCCGCCCCCCCCCCCCCCGCCGCGCCTCTGCCC
>QAXN01001100.1:0-21836 GCA_004335795.1 Chlamydomonas sp. 3222
CGGGGGGTCGACCGCCTCCGTGTATGCGCGGAGGACAGCGGCCCGGCGCCTGCTGCGCGCCCCGTTGCGCGCCACGAGGATGACGACCCCGAGAGGCCCCACGCTCTCAACACGCAGGGGTTCGTGGCACCCCCGCACCAGGACATAGTCGCCGCGGCGGAAGGCAGACGGCTGCGCTGGCTGAGGCTGAGGTGGCTGCACTGTACCGCCCTGCACGGCTGCCGGCTGGGGAGGAGCGGGGGGCGGCGCACCGGGCGGCGCAGGCTGAGCTCCTAGCCGAGAGGTGGTTGACTGCAAGGGAATGGTGCACAGCCTCGACGTTGGGGTCCGATTAATGCTTTCGTTGCTGTTAGACGTTCTGTCCGGCACCGAGCGAACGATTTAACTGCATGGCAACAAGATGCTGGTTGTGTGACGGGGGGGCTGTTGTTGGCGCGCCACGAGGGGCATGCGTTAGATAGTGCAACGTGCAAATGGAATTTCGTCGCCGCGGGTGTATGGTCGATCACGCCGTGCGCAAGGGTCGACCGTGGCAGTGCAGAGCAACCGCTTTGCTGTCAGCCATGCCAAGAGAGGTGGCCGGGACGGGCCAGGGGAGCTCCTCTGAGACAGGCAGTTGAGCGCAGTTGAGGTGCATGACATGTCAGGTGCACGGACAAATCGGATGCGCAACGCAGTTTGCGTTGCTTAGGAGGGGTTGACATGCAGTCGTGCTGTTTGTTAACACTATGTGGTGCAATGTCCGCTCCTCTGAACAGGACCAGTGTTCCGGTCTTCTTTGGCGGAAAATTCTGACCGTTCATAATTTTGGGGCCTTCGGTTCTGGAAATCCTGACAATCGTACATTTTCCAGGATTTCTGGGGGGGCAAAACCTCTTGAAAATCCCGATTCGGTCAGAATTCTGCCTCGAAAAATCCTGACAGCAGCCCAAATGGCCGTCATAATCATGATAATTCTGGAAGACCGGGACACTGATACAGGACGCAAGGCGTACGGGACTGGAGGGGTAAGGCTACGGTCCTAGCCGGCAGCTCCAGGGCTCACCTTCACCTCACCCCAGGCTTATGCATCTGTTTGCAGGCACGTGTTGGCATAAGCCATGTTGTCGGAAATGCTACAGGCGATAGCCTACGCCAGGAAGGCAGTGATGTTGTCAGGGGAAACGGGAGATGGTGACCAGGCGGGGACTCCACCTCTCCAGGTGAAGCAGGCGACTGGTGCTCCAGCGTCTTGGGACCAAGCAGCGCGCGAGCGCTGTGCAGGTGGGTTTGTTCTTCGGATGAGTTGAGTGAAACGGACAACATGTATCAACTGCAAATGCAGAAATCTTTTACCAGCATGACAAATTCACAGCTCGAAGTTGTACGGTCCAGCAGAAAACTTACCTAGGCCTGACTCCCTTGGCCCACTTATATTCCAATGCAACATAAGAAAGGAATCTTTATATTCATCGACTTAGTCCCCTGTCAAGAGCCACAATCCAGAGACCATAGTAATCGCCGCAAACGCGCTGGACTGCCCCTTCAGTGGGGCATTTTTCAGTGATTCTTGTTAACAACTTTGTACCTCGTGGCTTGGAAGCAGCTTCACAGCCTGCCTAGTGGCTTGCGTCTCCTGGCGAAGAACAAAGATGCCCGTCGAGGTGGCAGGCACTGTGTCAACGTTTGGGCCGCAGGTAGGAGATGTCAGGCCATTAAGAGCTTTTGCATACTGATACGCCTGGCTGGCCGGTCCGCACCAGCACAGTAGATACCCCCCGCATGCATACAACGACGCGGCTATGTGAGCTGGAGCCCCGCCGCTTTCATGCGACACGTGGATTTACACGCTCAGAACAATTTACCTGCGAAAAGGCCCGGTGGTCAATCTTCCTTGCCACTATTGTCAAGTATTCCTCTGTGCCTTGACATCAGCGTGCAATGCTTCTCGCAGCCCCTTTCAACCAAGCCCACTGAGCCACGGACCAAGATCGGCACTGCGGGCCGCACCGATAAGCTCGCCGGGGGCCAGTTTGTACTGAAGCTGCTGGGTGGAACAAGTAAAGGACCGACCGGGACCGGCCTGCGCTCTGCCTTCGGTGAACAGCCAGACTCGAGAGCGCGCTCCGCTCCAAGCCACAGGGTACGTGTGTTGCAAAGTACATGAGGGCCGACTATGTGTGTGGGGTGCCGGATGTCCTACTGTTGCAACAGCACAGTACCATGACACGCCACTGGCCGGAGGGGCCTGGAGGGGCACAGCCAAGCTACCGTGCTGGTAACCAGTGCTCCATTGGGCTCTGCGGGCCCTTGCCGTATCATCCGGGCCCCTGCCCTAGTATCCTTGTCTTGCCTTCACACTCCTCTGCCCGCCCCTACCTTCCTTCCTTCTCCCCCGGCCTGCGCATTGTTCGCAAGGCAACTCAAATCCCCGCCACCGCATCACCTTTCTCCCTTCCCTCCCCGGTCCCTCAACGCCTCTCCTTCCCACCGTACAGTTTGGCAGCCGCTATAGGTTCGACCACGAGGCCGGCGAGTCGCGGCAGGGGCAGGCGGGAGCGGGCGAGGAGCCCTCCGTGGCGGCCCGCTACGGCAACCCTGGGCCCGGGGCCTACGCCGTGCCTGTGGACAGCGTGGGCAGGCAGCCGCTGTCCGCCAACCCCACGGCGCCCCAGCCGCGCGTGGGAACGGAGCAGCGCTTCGGGCAGTTCAAGGACGACTTTGCAACACCGTCACCGGGGTCCTACAAGTGAGGCTGGTGCCTGGGGTTTTGGGGGTTAGCTGCAGAACGGCAAAGCAAGGGTACCGGAAGCCAGGAGAGCCTGCGGAGAGCAATGTCAGTGGCGATCCGCAACCAAAGAGGATCCATGCCTGACGTACGCTGCCCGTGGCAACACCTCGCGCCCCACCTGCCCTTCCCACTCCTCCACTTAGGCTGGCCGCCGGCTGGATCGGCGACGCGCCCTCCTACTCCTTCCACGGCACGGCCCGCCGCACAGACATGGCGGTGGGCCTGCCTGGCCTCAAGCCCACGCGCGTGGAGGACCCCGGCCCCGGCACCTACGAGGCGCCCTCATCCCTGTTCCAACAGTCCCTGTCGCACAAGCCCACCGCGCCGCGCGCGCGGCTGGGCACCGCGGACCGCGACGGCCAGCGGCGCGTGTTCCTGAGCAAGGGCCACGAGCGGGAGGCCATCGGAAAGCACTCGCCGGGGCCGCAGGTGTACAACCCCAGCGTCACGGCGGTGGGTGTGGGGGTTTCTGGGTAGCTGCAAAGCGGCAACGTGTGAGAATGGAAACCGGGAGCGAGGTTGGCGGTCATGCCGGTGGTGGTTGGTCTCGCAATGCGCCCCATGCCGGAGGGCTGCCGCACCGGCGGCAAGGCGCTGGGTGTGTCCGTGTGTTTGCCTGGCCGCTGCATGCACTAGACCAGGTCAGCCTGCCTCGTTATTTGCTTCGTATCGCTGGACATGCCACTTGACTGGCCTTCCGCTAGTACCTGCCTTGCAGTATGCTACTGTGTCCCCAGGGTTAATATGTGTCCCCGTAACGCGTCGCTACGCACTGGGCCAAACGAGCACCTGCTGCTCCTTTGTACGCCATGTAGGGAAGCCTGTCTGCCGTGCGGCTCTCGCGCCAACGTGCCCGTACCCCGTAGCAAACCACACGCCACATTGGCAGGCGTGCTACGAAGCACTGTCTCATACGCTACCATTCCCCCGCTGGCCCCACCACAGAGCTCAAAGGTACGCTCCTCCGGCGGTTGGAAGTTCGGCAGCGGCGACCGCTTCTCCGAGGTCAAGTCCGGCAACGGCAAGCAGCTCAAGGTGTTCACGCCGGGGCCCGGATCCTACGTGGTGTAGAGGTGCGGTGCAGAATGACAGAAACATGAGACTAGATAGGTATCAATATGAAGGGGGAGCTGTGGCGTCCGCGGCATCAATGTGGGGTAAAGACAGGCTGCCCCGGGATCCGGTGTTGTCGTACGCCACGTACGGTATGGGCGGAGGCCAGGCCCCGGTTTTTGCGTGGCCTGAAGCGGCCTGATCCTTGGCCCTGGTATGGCGGGCTTATGGCTGTTTCACCCAGCTGCTTGCTGGCTAAGTGATGAAGACCGGCTCTGTTTTCATAGCTGGTCCCCCTTGCTGGGCCCTGCTGAGCAAGCAGTGCAGGGGGGCCGTGTGCTGAGCGACCAACAGGTGGGGAGCACTCGGCAAAGCGATTTCTTCAGCTCAAGGGGGATGGGGTAGCTGATGCGTGGTTGACTTGTTAGCAGGAGATGGGGACTGTTGTGTTGTGGGGGCAAGCTGAAGCGCCGTTGGCCCTGCGCTTCTGTCAACCTTGTGGCCATACAAAGGAGTACTGTGCGTGAGCATGAAGGGCACTGGAGCTTACCGCACTGCTTGTTTCGCACGTATCGTAGGTAGCTGCCGTAGGTAGAGGTAGGTGACTCCGCACGATTGGCCTGCTGTCGTGCACTAGCATTGCACTCTTAGGGTCACCAGGACTGGATGATATGTGATTTGTGATAGGCTAGGGAAGCAGTTACATCACGTACTTGTATTCGCAGGGACTTACTGCCGTTACTGTTCGGTGCATGTGTGTCTTGCCTGCTTTAGGCGTGCGCATGTTTCGAGATGGTGATCGGGCGGCTTGAGTGCAGGAGGACAACTTCATTTCACTGTTACGTAGGTAGCGTAGCTGCAGTTGATAGAGTGGTGTCTAACGATTTAAAGGGACGGGCATCGTGCTTCTTCTCTTGGCGCATTGGTGTTACCAAAGCTTGCTGCACGAGGTAACCAGAGGTAACCAATTCTGAGTGGGGCAACTGCCCGAGGTGGCGGCGTTGCGTGCGGTCCGTGGTGTTTGAGCAGCGAGTACAACACAGTGTCCACGGCACTTAGTTTCCACGCGCCAGCGCTCAGTCATCCAGTGTCCGCAGGACTGCAGCGTTTGCATCGGTGTGCAACCGTGCTCGTGTGTGCTACCGATATGTGCACGGTAGCTGGTTAGGTCCTGCAATGCAGGCTCAATGTGTGCCTTGTCCTGTCCTGCTGCCGGCGCTGTTAATAAGCGCACATGCGTGTCCCTTGTCCAGACGGATCCCCCCTTGTATCGCTATTCACAGGCTTCGTGTGTGTATGAAGTTTGGAAGCCGGCATGGGCGCTCGCCTGTATGTCTCAAACAGCATGCCTGGTTCGCTGTGGACAAACACCTGCCTGACGGTGTAGGCGTGCTGCTGGTCTCGGGACACGAAGCGATTCCACGCCGTCCAGTCCAGCACCGGGACGCATGCCAGCAACATGATGTTTACCAAGTCTCAGCCGTGGCCTCAGCGACTGATGCCTGAGTACAAGGAGGGATTGCGTCGGCAAGCAGGCAGGCGGACGAGCGTTGACAAGACCGGAGCGCGCGGGAAGCAGGACATCATCAACACCTTGCCTCGCAGATGTCACACGCGAAGATAGACATACACTCCCTTTTCAGGTGCTATGGATGCACGAGGCTGCGTTGGTTCTTAGGGGCCGGAAGGGTTGCTGAACTTCACAGGAGGCCCGCGCTGTACACAAGCAAAGGGTATGACTGGCACGGATCATGCTATATAGCATCGATTTATTGCATCGTCTGCACTAGATCAATACTCGCCACCTGCAAAGGGCGATCCTACCTCCCTTCGAGTACCCGTCGCTGCGTCAGCAAACTTTGCCTCCCTACCTTACCTGATCAACACCTATACATGCGCAATCAGTGAAGCGAGATGGCGATTTCAGCCTTACTAGTAGTGCTCGGCCTGGCAAGCAGCCATTTGGCGTCCTCACAGAAGACTGTCACCTTGCGCACCGGCGGCAATCCTGCGCCGACGGACGGGGGGCCCGCAGAGCTCTACAACAGCACCCATGATACAAGTATCACATCACAGTACTCAGACTCGTGGAACTATTACAACGGAATGACGGTAGGCGATGGCCTTTCGGGGGGTGGCAACTGGGAAGCCGTTGCTGTTCGGCACTTGTCCTGAGGTAGGGCAACGTGCCATCTGACGTTTCCACTGACTCTGCAACGCCTTGCTACCTGACGGCAAGCCAGTCCACTGGGCACTGTTGCCTACCCCTGCTACGTGCTACCCCCGCTGCTCTGGCCCGGTACACCCGACTCCTCCCCTGCTCCCAGCACACCACAGCCGTAATCCCCCGGCCGTAATAATTGCCACTCTTCCTATTTCCCCCACAACCCCAACCTCATTCCCCGCTCCTTACCGCAGTACTTTTGGGGCTCCACCAAGGACTCCGACTACACCTTCACCCTGTCGGACGCCAAGCCCACGGAGCGCTTCCGCACGCTGCTGCGCTTTGGCAACCTGCAGCGCTACGTGCCTGCCGGCTCCGTGGTGCAGTCCGCGCAGCTAACCGTCACCTTCATCAATTGGAACGGCCCGGTGCTGGTCGAGGGCTGCTTCATGACCCGCGCGTGGAGCCCCCTGCTCAACGGGCCCAGGTGCGCACCGCACCGCCGTGCCATCCACGCACTACTGCATGACAAGCTTGCCGCCGGCTGCTTGGGGTGCACCGGCATATGCCCCCCTCCCGTCTCTTTACCTGTAAACCTTTCCACAGGAAAAAAATATGCGTAGTCGTGCTCCTCCACGTGCTGTCTTGGGGCGAGGCATGCAGGACGTGCCATGCAGCACATCTGTGTTGTTTGCGTGCCTCCTTTCCCTCATGTTGCCTTGGTACCGAACCTCATGCGCACGCAGGTATAAATCCACGGGCTGGGCTTACTCCATCTACGACGTCCCCTCCGCCAAGAGCCTCAACTGGACGGAGCCCGGCGGCTGGGCCGACTGCAGCCCTTCGTCGGTGGTGCGCCTGGTGGTCCCCGGCAACGGCAACTACGGCTACGTGTCGCAGACCCTGGCGCTGGACCCAGCCGTGGTTGCCACGTGGGCAACAGGCAACGCAAACAACTTCGGCATGCTGTTCAGGTGCGACGCGTGCTCACCCTTTAGGCACGCAGCCTGCGCGTTGCATGGATTGTTGGTGCTGAAGCTTGCACTGGATACGATCTTGCTGTTGTGTGTAGTGGTTATGCGACACCGGCCTGCATGCACCCGAACATCTCGCCACCAAACGATTCATATGCTAAAACCCAACGCAGGGCCATCAACGGCAGTGTGTCCTTCGTGACCAGCCAGTGGGTCAAGGACTCCCCTGCCCTGCGCCGCCCGGCGCTGGCCGTCACCTACACCGCGCCCGGCACGCCGCCTCCGCCGCCCTTGACTTATCCCACTCAGCTGGGCGCCGTGCCCCGCGTGTGGTGGGTGTCCCCGTGGGGCAACGACGAGGCCAACAGCGGCCACGCGGACTCGCCCTTCGCCTCGCCCGCCAAGGCGCTGTTCGAGGCCTGGCCTGGCGACCTTATCTACCTCACCACCGGCGTGTACCCAGGTGGGGGGCCAAGCCACGTTGCAAGGTCCCCGGCTCCCCGTATGTTATCTGGTTGTCTTATCCCTTTGCTTTTACGAAAGGTGTACGGCCAGCGAAGGCACGGCTTCCCCTCGTGTGTTGTGGTCCAGCTAGCTTGGTCTTACTCAACCGCGTGCCCACTTTCCACCTTTCGCTCCAGCTACAATCCGACATCCTGCCGTGCTCCGTCCTGCCCACAGGCGCCCTCAACATCCAGCGGCCCCGCATCACCATGCAGTCCGCGCCCGGCCACTGGGCCGTCATCTCGCTGCCCACGGACGACCCACAGAACGCCGTCAACGTCATCACCATGTGCGTAGCACACAGCTGCGCTGCTGCATGCCCTGCCTCCCCCGCTGCTGCCACGCCAGCTGCCCCTTACGCCCTTCCCTTCTTCAACGAGTCTCTTAGCACAACACCTTCAGGGTACCAAGAGACACCTGCCCGGCCACATGCTCTCCTCCCATGGACTCATATTGTGCCCCTGTTGAGCACCCTGCCTCAACTCACTCTGCCACCTTGCCCGCAGCCGCCCCGGCGCCGACTACGGCGTGCTCCGGAACCTTGAGATCAAGGGCGGCTTCTACTACGGCATCATGTTCTTCACCAGCTGGGAGAACTACGGGGCCATGGCGGACCGCGTGGCGCTGGGGGCGGGGCCGCGGCACTGGCTGGTGCAGAACGTGCGGTGAGCAAGGGAGGGCACGTGGCAAACGTTGCGTGGTGCTTGCAACCAGCTTGCAACACGGACTTGAGGGGTCACAAACCCTCGACACAGACGCGTAAGGCAGTGGTGGTAAACAAGACTGAACCGCAGGACTGCATGACTTGCAGCTTGGGGTATCCTGCCGTGTGCGCTGAGTGCAATTGCTGCAACGGTATGTGCCGCACCGTGTTCTGCCCCCAGCATCCACCACACCGGCAGCAGCGGCGTCAAGATGGTCATGAAGGCCACAAACACCACCTTCTCTAGCTGCGAGATATACGAGACCGGCGCGCGCCTGCGCACCGCCGGCCACGGCATCGAGGCCGTACAGGCGTACGACGTTGCCGTACGCGATTGCTACTTCCACGACATCCCGGCCGCTGCCGTACACCTCGCCGGCGGCGCGGCACGCGCCGTCCTCGAGCGCAACTTCGTCGCTCGTACGCGCTTCGGCTTCAACATGGGCTTCGCGACCGACTATGAGTACATGGACCCCATCAACAACCCCGCGCTGTACGAATCCATCAACTGTACGGCACGCAACAACATCATCGCCAGCGTCTCGCAGGCGGGCATCAACCTGTGGGCCGCTCGCGGCGCAGTCGTCGCACACAACACCATCTGGCACGCGCAGCAGGACGCGCAGTCCTGCATCCTCATCAACGCTTATACACACGCCTACACGCCCTCGGGTGCCGTGCTGTCACGCTGCTACGGGGTCACCGTGTGGGCCAACCTGCTGGTCCGGTCGGCCACGGCACGTGCCGGGCCCGTGGTGCAGATCCGCACTGACGGACTGGACCCCAACAGCCCCCTGGTCATGGCCCACAATGTGTATTACGACACGGCGGGCCTGGGCCTGCCCGTGTTTGCGTGGGGCAAGGGCGCCATGCTGGAGGACGAGCGGGTGGGCAGTGCCTTTGTGGGCAACGCCACCGGCTGGGCCCGCCACTGCACCGTCACCTTGGGACAGGTAAGGTACCCACGTGCAGCTTCATCCGATGCTGCGTGTTGTTCCAAGGTGCTCGTGGTACGCCGTCAGACTCTGTGACAGCCACGTGGTGCATGCACGGGTGCTGCTGCTGTGTCAGAGCCCGAGCGGCGTGCTGTCCCTCTTTCCCCTTGGCACGGCAAATGGCCACAACGGCAAGCATGGCTCGTCTACCCCAGGTGTACCCATGTCCTTCCTTTCGACTTGTCCTTCCTACCGCAGGCCCAGTGCGACATCAACAGCATCGAGGCCGACCCCCGCCTCAACGCCGCCTTCACCCCCCTGGCCTGCAGCCCCGCCAAGGGCCGCGCCCCCACCGCACCCCCAGCCAGCTCCGCCCTGGTCACCGACGACTTCCACGGCCGGCCACGTGCCCCCAGCACAACGTACGACGCCGGTGCCGTACAGTCCACGGCTGCTGGTGCCGTGAAGCCCATGCCGCCCGTGCCCGCCGCCTTTGCGGCGGCGCCCGTGTTCAACGGCGTCGGCCTGGGGCCGGTGTACGACAAGAACTGGCCGTACAACTTCTGGCTCACCCGCGTGTGCCGTGACCTGGTGGTGGATGCTGTGGCAGGCACGGACAGCCAGGTGGGGGAGGGAGGAGTACTCACGTGATCACGGGACTCCGTGCAGTGCGTGTGCGCGGCAATGCGGCGATGCAGCTCAGTGCATGTGCAGCGTGCGTGCGCATGTCTCTTTCTCACTACAGCCTGCATCCTGTCAGCGTGCATCCTGTGAAGTACACTGTACACCGGCACAACGGCATAAGCTAATTCTGCGCATTATCACGGCCCTCCTCACAGGCTTTCAACTACGAGTCCAACTACCGGCCCTTCAAGACAATCCAAGCAGCGCTGATCAACATCAACCAGGTGGGCACTGTGCCGGCCTCAGCCGTCCAGGACCGCCTGGGTCACCCGATCAAGGACCTGCTACATACAACCTAACACCACTGCATCACGATCACAGCGCCCCGTACCGTCCACTCCGCACCTAGCTAATCCCACACTTGCTCCGCACCCGCAGTGCGACCGCATCCTGCTCCGCGGCGGCCAGAACCACACGGGTGGCTTCGGCATCTACCGCCCCAACGTCACCATCACCACACACCCCGCCGACGCCCCCAAGCGTGCCACGGTCGTGTGCACCACCACCGGCGCCACGCCCTGCATCCGTACGGGGGAGGGCCTGTACGGCGGCGCGGCTGCACTACAGCTGTACGGCTTTGACATCGTGATGGGCGGCACCGCTGCCGGCAGCTGCATCCACCTGAACGAGGGCAGCGGCGGGGCCACCAGCGCCTACTGGAGCTACTACCTCAAGGCCACGGGCAAGGGAGTCCCCGGCCCGTCCGTCATTCGGGTGAGCGCCTAGGGCCATGCTTTGTCCACCACACAGGGCATCAGTCACCGTTACTAAGCACGTTGCACTCAGCCCGAGACCGCACGACGAGCCACCATGCAGTTTAGCTCTGAAGCCCGCCCATGTCCAGCAGCGCAAGCCCCCTACCCGGTGCAAAAGCGGTGCTCCTACCCCTCGCCGTCATTCTTTCCAGGACATGTCGTTGACGTCCTGCGGCCTGCACGGCATCAAGCTGAGCACCTTCGTGCGCGGCGTGGCGATGGAGGGCCTCACCATCACCTCTCCACGCCAGGCGGGCGTGGAGGTGCGCGGCGGCAGCGACGTTGCGGTGCGCCGCTGCCGCATCCTCAGCCCAGGGGAGACGGCCGTGCGGCTGGGGGGCGGGGCGCGTAACGTGGTGGTGGAGCGCAACCTCATCAGGTGGGTTGCGAGGATCGGGCTGCGTTGGGCGCTTGGTTGCGCAGTGTGGGCATGAGCACCCTTAGCGGTACTCATTCGGGACGCGGCACATGGCTGCTGGGACCTGGTGAGAAGCTGGTTGCTTGACTCTCAGGCGTACCGGTCGTAGGAAGGGAAGATTGATGGCCGGCAAGGCAGACGGACAGGGGGATCCTAGCGCGCCAGACCTAATGCCCCTTCTACCTGCCTCACACGCACGTCGCACATCTGCCTGTCGCCCCTAGGAACTACGGCGGCCGCGGCATCCTGCTCGGCTCTGACAACACCGAGGTGGCCTACATGGACGTGGACTGGGCGCTGCAGCAGCAGCAGCAGCCGCAGGCCCCCGCGTGGGCCGGCTGGTACGACTGCGTCAACGCGCTGGTGCGCAACAACGTGGTGGAGGGCGGCGCGGGGGCGGCGGTGGCCTTCTACTCGGTCCGCGATGCCGTGGTGGTGCACAACACGCTGCTGGGGGCGGCGGCCACCATGCAGGTGGGTCGCCACGCTCCGTGCAGAGGATGCTGTTGGGCAATGAGAAGGGGGTGAGGTTGGCCTGCTGCTGCTTGCGCCTGCCGCGCCGTGTAACACTATAAACACCTGGCTTTACACCGTACCGTACCCGTTTCTGTGCCCCCGCCTCATGCCCTGTGCCCGCAGGCCGCCGTGCTGCTCAACGTGTCGCCCAAGCAGCTGGGTCCCTCGCAGGAGGTGGCGGCGCCCAACGTCAACATCACTTTCAAGTGAGCTTTGCAGCGCAAAATGTTGTCAATCGACAGCTCGCAGGGCCACACCATCCCATGTCAGCTGCTGGCACCTCCCCAGAAAGCAACATGCGGCAAACTGTGCGTTTGTGGTTCAAAATTCATTCAACTGCGGCACACGTGGACGTCACTTAATTGCCCCTCCCTGCCCCACCCTTCAAACCCTCACCCCAGGAACAACATCGTGACCCTGGCCCCCACCGCCAGCAGCCTGCTGGTGGAGGCGCGCATTATGCAGGCCTCCATGCCCAACAAGCAGCTCAACCTCACGCTACCCGCCGCCACCTGCCCCGCCCGCCACCTCCTCTCCCACCACCACCGCCGGCAGCTCCGAGCCTCCCACGCCCACACCACCGCCTCCTCCACCTCCAGCACCTCCACCCACACCGCTAATACACAACAGCAGCTGATCGACAGCCCCAAGCGCAGGCAGCTAGCGGGACTGTCCTTCGCGGAGGCCTTCGTCAACGCCCCCGGGGAGCAGGGCCGCAGCCCGGACGGCTCGTGCCCGCTGTTCCCGGCCGACCACGCCTGGCGCATGGACGTGAGCGGCCTGCCCCTGCACCCCAACAGCGATGCCATCAAGGGCAACATCGGCCGCGGCACCCTGCACGCCGACTTTGGCGGCGGCATCATGGTTGACGGGCAGAGGGTGCTGTACGGCATTCCGTTCATCACGGTGGACTCGAGCAAGGGCACGCCCATGGTGCTGGTGAGCCTGGGTTGATTAGCCTGCCAGGGCAATGCGATGCAGGTTGGAGGCCATGCCTGTTAGGTCCATATCAAGCACGACCTCCAGTATGGCGCCCACTACGTGTTGGCATTACACCGGCACCCACGGCGCCCAGCAGGGTCGCCTGGCGAACACCCTCGGATCCACGCAGTCCTAGACGTGCATTATCCACACAGTCCAGGACGTGTCTGGTCAGCTCCGTCCATGATATGTCTTACCAACTTCCGGCCCTCGCGCCCGCCTGCCACCTCCCGTCCCGCAGATCACCATCGGCCCCTCCGGCTACCCCTCCGAGTCCGACCTGACCCCCAACGCCTTCCCCTTCCCGCCCAACGCGCCGGTGGAGGGCGCGTACCTCAACTGCCCCAACGCGCGCTGCCCCGGGGACCGCCACGTGCTGGTGGTGGACAACGCCACGTGCCTGCTGTACGAGACATGGAGGAGGTGGGCCATATGTCACCGCTTCCGCCTACTACTGACGCCCAGCTGCATGGCGCACCCTGCCCGCCCTGCAAGTGTAGTACCGTGCTGTATGCCTGTGGGTTGTGAGAGGTAGTAAGGCAGCAACGACAGCTGCGTCTTACACGCACACACGTATGCTGAGTCATAGATTAACCAGTAATCACCAACCCCGCCCGCCTACCCTCCCTGTCGTACGCAGCATGCCGCCCGCAGTGACCGGCGGCACGTGGCAGGCGGACATCGTGGCACGCTTCAACCTGTCGCGCAATGCCCTGGGCCGGCCGCTGGGCTGGACCTCTGCTGACGCGGCCGGGCTGGCCGTCCTCCCCGGGCTGGTCAAGTGGGACGAGGTCATCACCAAGGGCTTCATCGACCACGCCATTCGCTTCACAGGGCCCAACTCCAGGAGGGCCTACGCCCCGCCCGCCACGCACTTCGCGCCCACCGGCTACCAGGGCCCCGACGCGCCGTACATGGGCATGCGCGTACGGCTGAGCGCCACGTATGACTGCACGAAGCTGGCGCGCGCGGCTAGGATCTTCTGCGTGGCGCTGCAGAAGTACGGCGGTATCTTTGCGGACAACGGCGGCGCCTGGTACTTCTCAGGTGAGTCGTGTCCCTTCAGGTGCCCCGGCTGCAGAGCGGCCACAGCCCTGCCGCACGAGTTTGCACAGACCCAGCATGCGAGCAGCTCATCATGCCATTTGCCGGCCGTGCGCTGATATAACTTCCCTCCTTCCCCTGACCCATGCCCCAACCTCACGCCGGCATCACCCCAACTCACCCTCGTCCCCATCCTCCTGCCTTCTTACCATAAACAGGCGAGGCCACCACCAAGTGGGACGCTTATCTGTCTGAGCTGTACGACATTGCCAAGATCCCCTCATCCGCCATGGAGGTGCTGGACAGCGGCTGCCTGTGCCTGGACGCCTCGTGCACCGTGGCCGAGTGCGCGGGCGGAGCCATCGTCGACCCCAACGCCCTGCCCGTGTATTCCGCCATCGCGTCAACCGCTGACCTCAAGTTTGCCAACAACATCTATTCGTACAAGCAGGGTACGGCAGCCGGGCGGTATGTCGACCGCCGCGTCGCGGCGGGCGGTGCGGTGGGGTACGACGGTGGGCTGGCGGGCTGGAAATCGTACATTGGTGGGGATGCGGGCAGCATGGAGGCGGATCCGGCTCTGGATGCGGTGAGCTACAGGCCCAAGGCGGGGAGCCCTGCGAAGGGCAGTGTGCCTAGGCTGGAGGCTGCAGGGGAGGATTACTATGGAACGGCCCGTGGGCCCGTGGGCGGGGTGACGGACGCTGGCGCTGCGCTTGCCTAACACCAATATAATTTTTTGGGATGAAAGGGCTAGCTGAATGCATTGTGGGAGAACCCTTGTGAGGATAGGGGCAAAATAATCAGGTGGCACGACAGGATGGCAGTCCTCTGTACATAAGTGGCTGGGGTGCCTTGTCGTACTGCATTCACTAGTGCGCAGCAGCTTGCCGATGCATGCAAGCCCTGCCGTAAGGCAGCAGATGGAGGAAATACTGTCGTCGGTTGGTGAAAGGCCAACGCTAGCAAATGGCGGGGTGTGGACGTTATATCCACATGCCCATGCTCGAAGCAGACTACCAGCAAGGGCCCGTTTTGGGGCCCAATAAGCCGGGGACCAGGTGGTGTCCTGCCTCGTGAACTACGGAGCTCGACCTGACATACTGCCTCATGAATTATGGAGCTCGAGCTGGTGTATTGCCTCGTGAACTAAGGAGCTCAAGATAGCTTATGCATTCTCGTACGCCTGCAACGTTTCTGCCCCTGGGTTGTGGTACAGCTGTCGTGAGCCTGCCTCGCTGGGCGAACCTTGACTTTGATGCGAAGCTTTGCTTGGATCTGCAATTATTTGGTGTAGCGCAGCGATTATCCGCGTGTGCTTTTGGTGAACCACGTGATCAAGCTGCACGATTGGTTGGCTGATGTGGTACTACACATGTAACTGTATTTAACTCGGCTACATACATGTGACTGGACGCACTCGGCAGCTGTTACGGTGTTGGCCGCCAGATGTAACCAAACGTGTCTTGCCGCTGCACACCGAAACACGGCCAGCGCCCAACGGGGCGTCGTCGAAACCGCCATACTCAGGCACCTTAGGCACGTGACACGCTTTGTTACAGGCCTCCGCTGTACCGGTACGCACTTGCCGTACAGCAGACACACGGCGTTCCTGAAATTCACAGCACATCCACATCTGCAGACGGAGGCACCCGCGGCCATTGCAACCCGTGTACGAACACACCACAGCCAAACAGAATTGCATGGATTGCGGCAGTACAACTGCAGCAATTGATGCAACAACACGCCTGCACAGCCACCGATCACTGCTTTTTTTACTGCTGCATGACTGAGGGTCGTTGACCCGCCGTGGCACAGGAGGCGCGCGTGCCGGTAGCCCCATGCACCCAAACAGTCACCTCCTGAGTACGACTGGAGTTGCGGCGTGGAGGTCCAGCTCCCCTTGCCGTCATGCTACATCCCAGGCGCACGACACGTTTCCTGCGAGCCCCCGTTCCCAGCAGGGCCCCCTGGTCCCCAACATCTCTCAGGGTAACCGCCCGTCCGCTGCTCCCACCAGAGTGCTCGCAATACCACGTCCGGAACAGCTCACTTCCGAATGCACCAAGAAAGACATCAACACATATGCTCAGTGTGCAGCAGCAGACTGCACGTGAATGGCAGTGCTTGGCTTCGGCCCGTAGAGACCCATACCCCATACGGACCCCGGCCCCACAGGTGCCTCTCGAAAGGCCACGACCATCTACACGTTATCCCTTCCTCCCCGCGCATGCACCGCAGCACAGCGCGCCATGGCAAACACATGGAGTAACAGCCAAGTGTCTGGGCACCCACATCACCAAGCCCAGCACCCCTCAAAACGCTCTCGGCCAGTACCCCCTCCACCCAGTGCTTGGACTCCCTCCCCACCACCCCAGCCACACCACACCGCGCCGAGCCAGGCCAGCTCCCCTGGTCACACCTTAATGCAGCCCTTCCCCAAGCCCAAGACCCCAAATAACAGTGCAACATGTACTAAATACCCCGAACATGCCTGGTTTGATTAGGTTGTAAAGCCGCCTACCAGGGCCCTTCCGCACCGTCAGCCACCTGCAGCCGCGCTCCCCCCCCGGGCCTCCACTCCAGGCGCATCTCCCACCCGCTTGCCCCGATCCCACCGTCAACCTCGCTGCAGCTCGCACCCCGCTGTTTGCAAATTCACTTCTGCCGCTGCTGCTGCTGCTGCTTCTGCTGCTTCTGCCTCTGCTTCTCCAGGACCGCCAGCTCCTGCTGCTGCTGGATCTGCTGCTGCTCCTGGTCCCCCTGCCCCTGCCCCACGTGCAGCTCCTCCGAGTCGCCGTACGCCTTGGACGGGCACTTGATGTTGTTCTCCACAAACAGCTCGCCCAGCGATGCCGCCGCGCCCTCCACCGCCGCACACGCCCTCCCCAGCTCCCGCCGCACCACACCCGGCACCGCGTCCAGCGCCCTGGCCGCCAGCTGCTCCGCGTCCACGGCGTGTGTGTTAGGCACACGGTGCACGGCCAGGCCCAGCAGCAGCAGCGGCAGGTACAGCAGGCTGCCGCGGAACAGCTTCCGAGCGCTCGCCTGCGACGGCGCGATCGCGAACTTCGCGCTGCCGTACACGAGGTAGCCCGCCAGCGCGGCGCCCTCGTACGCGAACGGCTCGGACGCGAAGCCGGCGAGCACCGCCAACAATCCGATCGGCGCGATGTACACGCTGTGCCGGAGCGCGGCCAGCGCGGTTCGCCGGCCGGTCGCGTCAAACATGGACAGCATCTTGAAGCCGCCGGCCGCGTAGTCGGCCTTGCACAGCCAGGCGAGCGCTAGGAAGTGCGGCATCTGCCAGAAGAACAGCGCGGCTGCAAGGACGGCTGCGCCTGCGTCCAGGGAGCCGGATGCGGCGGCCCAGCCCATGAGGGGCGGGATGGCGCCCACCACCGCCCCGACCCAGGTGTTGGCCACCGTAAGCTGCTTGAGGGGGGTGTAGATGGCGGCGTAGAGGAGGATGTTGGCGGCGCCCAGGGCCGTGGTGAGGTTGTTGGTCTGCGGGAGGGAAGGGAGGGTTAGCAAGGGGAGAAGGCGTGGCGGTGTGGGGGAATCGCCGGCGGGGGAGGCGGGGAACGCTTTCAAGGGATGGACCACCACTGGTCACGGCACGCGCGAAGCAGCGTAGGGGTGGGGCGGCTGCAGGTGTCGGTACGGCCCCTTGTACAGAGTGTGCTGCTGGGGTGTGTTGCGGGCAGGGGGGGGGCTCGTGGCTAGCCACAGGCCAGGGGCGCGCCACGTTGCCGCCATCCAGCACCCTCACCTTCTCGTGCAGCACCCACAGCCCGGCGGCTCCACACACAGCTGCAAACACTGCCGCGTGCAGCCGGCCCAGGCGGCCAGCTGGCAGCGGCCTGTTGCGCGTCCGCGACATCATGCGGTCGTTCGCCACCTCGTATATCTGGTTGAGGGTATTGGCGCATGCCGCTGCGCCCATCGTGCCCAAGCACGTCCACGCCAGCTTCTCATAGTCAATGGCGTCCCCGCTCGCTGCAGCAAACCCGGCACTGGCCGTCAGGACCACCAGAGAGCTGAGCTTGAACTTGCTGAGCTGCTTGTAGTCCTGAATCAGCTTTCGGAGGGAACTGCCAGCCTCTGTGCTAGCCACCGCAGATGCCCCATGTGATACGCTAGATTGAGCTGCATTACTGGAAAGCAGCCTGGATCCAAGCGACAAGCTCCGGAACGGCAGGCCTGGCCTGCTGCTGGATACTGCTTGGCACGCCTGCGCATCAGCTTGTCCTGCAAGCTTCACCAGTAGCTTTCTGAGTTGTTGCCTTGATGCCATGGCGAGGTCGCGGGCCGCACAAGGCGGCCCTCTCGCCTCTGATGGTCGCTGCGGGACTACACTATGAACCAAGTCTAATACGTTGCTTCAGCGCACCGTGTCCAGCCATGTCATAAGGAGGAATGTCTGAGCCTCGCGTGAGACGCGTCGACGGTATCGGGCCATTCCCAAGGACAGACTAAAAGACGTGTCCATGCAAGCCCGCAGAAGTAATCATCCAATATTTGAACGCATAAGGCATATTTTGTTTATTCGGTTCCACCTATCGTCCCTGCGCGGAAAGCGCAGTCTAGGCAAACCCACAATTCTGCACCTGGCTGCAGCCGTTCAGGCGCTCTCCGTCATGTTGTATTAGCCGAGCATCATATGACAACCATGCATCAGTGCTTCATGATGCGTCGGGCGGGGCCTTCGCAGGCCGGCGCCAGGGCTTTGCTGCGCACAGAACGCCTCGGCGTCTTCCTCACGCACAGCCGTCGCTCCCGCGCGCTGCACCTTATGCCCTTTATCAGAAGGGATGTGGCGCATAAGTTAGTTTCGGGGCCCGCCCCGCCACCGCGTGCGACGGAGGAGAGCGACACGGCCCCAGCCCCTGCCGACGCCGCAGCGTCAGCGTCCGAACCCGTCGATGGCACAGACGGAGACGCCAGCATGCCGCCTGACGAGCGACTACGCCGCGAGCGCATCAGCCAGGCGAACGCGGGGAAAACTCCTTGGAACAAGGGGCGCAAGCACTCTCCAGGTACAACCTTGCTGCCTTCTGTGTGCCCTGGGGCTTCAGCAGGTGGCGGTGTGCACGTACGCATCCATCAGAATCGTAGGCAGTACATGAAGCACACGCTCTGACCGTGGTTGTATGGCTGACGGGTTGGCGTCGCCCTGTCCAAGCCGACACGGCACGGCAGCCCACACCTTGACACGTGGTGCCCTACCGCACACCCGCGCCAGGTCCCTCCATGCTTACGCACTGCCAAACCACGAAACACAGCACCTCCGCCGCGGTGCCTGCTGCCCTATCCTCTGTCCCTTTCCCTCGCCCCCTGGACCCTAGAGACCATTGCGAAAATTAAAGAGGCCACAAAAGCGGCCATGCAGCGGAAAGAAGTGTCAGAGAGGGTGAAAGAGGGGCGGGCCAAGCAGAAGCCACACTCAGAGGAGGTCAAGGTGGGTGTAGTGAAAGGGCGCAGGGGTGGCCCAGGGTACTCGCAAATTGTTGCTTGCTACCGTGCCGACAGCTTAGCTTACATGGTGCCGTGGCAGCACCGCCCGCTCCTGCGCATCGTGCATTTACGCAAGCGACCACGGCATGTGGGCATGCCCCCCTGGCCTCACCGCCCTGCGTGACCTGCTGCCGCTCTGGCCGCTTCCAATGCCTCTGTTCGCCCTCTGGCACGGCTGCCCCTTCTGCTGCCCGCTGCTGCTGCAGCAGCGGCCGCTGTTGTTACAAGTATGGATGCCCGATGCTGTCTCACTTGGCTGCTGCTGCTGCTCTTTCACGGCTGGCCCTGGCCCCGCTGCTGTTGTCAATAACCCAGGCGCGCATTCGGGAGAAGCTGATAGAAGCTAATGCCAGGCGGAAGGCGGCCCGGCAGGCGGAGCGGGAGGCGGAGGCAGCAAGGGTGAGCTAGCGCGGCTTGGGCGTAGCAGAGGGCCCGTCAGGCAATCATGGGCGAGGGTGTTGCGCACCTGCAAGGCAGGGGTGGCAGGGGCCTTTCGTGGCAGGATGGCGGCTGGCCTTTACCGTGGCAAGGGTCGGGCACTGACAGTTAGGGAGCCGAGTGCCAGGCAGCCCACCACTGCAAGCGCTTGGCAGCGCTGCGCTCCAACTGCTTGTAGTAGATGTGCCTGCCCAGGGGTTTATTCCTGCCTCGTGCTACGCTGCCGCCGGCCGTCCTGTTGTCGAACAGAGAGCCGAGCTGGGCATTGTGGATGAGCCGCCGAAACGGCGGCGGAAGAAGGCGGACGCCGCTGCCGCCGACGCCGCGGAACCAGCCCCACCCACGGACCCTACCGCTCCCGAGGTGCTCCCGAAGCCCCGCCGAAAGGCCAGCCGCAGCGGCGCCACTTCCGCCGCTGCCGTTGCTAAGCCTGCTGATGCGGGGGCCGCCGCCGCCCCCGCCGAGCCGGCCCCAAAGCCCGCGCCTGCCCGGCCCAAGACCCGCTCCCCCGAGCATCGGGCAGCCATTGCGGAGGCCATTCGGCGGAAGTGGCAGGACAAGGAGTACCGCGACATGACGGTGGCCGCCATCCGGCGGGCGGCGGGCAGTACCACGGAGGAGGAGTCGGGCGCGGAGGCCAAGCCGAAGCGGAAGCGGTCTACCACCAGCAGCAGCAGCGGAGGGGTGACTGCTAGCACCAAGAGGCCTGCCAGTTCGGGCAAGGCCGGCGGGGGTGCTGGGGCGGCTGGGGAGGGGCATGGGGAGGAGGATGTGCCTGTGGTGGCCCGGAGCACGCGTGAGGGCGGCGGAGGGCGAGGGGGGCCCAAGCGGACTGTGGGCGGCACGAGGGCGACAAGCAGCGCGCCAGGGCTGGCGGCGGGGGCGGGCGGGGGTGAGGCGGACGCGGGCCGGGGGGCGGCGGCGGGGGCGGGCGAAGCTGGAGAGAAAAGAGGCAGGAAGAGGACGAAGGGCCCGGCTCGGGCCACCAGCGCGGGCACTGCCAAGGTAGGTGGAGGCGCGGTGGTGTGCGGGGCAGGGAGGGGCGTGTGGGGCCGGAGCACGATGATCGCGCGGGTGTGGACGGGGACAGGAACGAGGCGAGCGTCTGTGGGCCGAGTGTGGGTTGGTCTCTGTCGGCGTACAAGGTGGGCCTTGCCACAGTCGACACGACAACGTATCCGTAGCAAGACCGGAACTCGAGCGCACGAGACCGCCACCCCCTCGCTCTCCTCGCGCCTTGGCAGCAGCTGCTGTGTTGCTGCTGCTGCCTGCCTGCCCGCGGCCATCGCCCGTACTCCCGTTCTGCCCTTGCTCCCTCGCGCTGCATGCAATCCCCGTTCCGCCTCGCCACCCGTGCCTTGCCCACCCCTCACAGGCAACACAGGCTGCTGAGCGGTTGGCGAATGTGCAGCGGCTGGTGGCTGAGATCCGCACCGCAGAGGGCCTGGTGGCCAACACGCGGCGCTTGCTGCAGGCCGTGCGGGACAAGATGGTGCGTGGAAATTCGTTCTGTTGCTTGTGCCTATTGCCTGTGCCTGTTAAAGACATGCCTGTTGCCTATGACTCATAGCTGAGTGCTGGGCAGGCGGGGGGGTGGACGGAAGGGACGCGGTTGCGCTGTGGTGCAGGGGTCTGGTGGGCAGTGCAGTGGGGGAACACCTTGTCCACCTCGACACTGCTCACCGGCGTGCAATATATCCAGGCCTTGACTGAGTCGGGCTGGGTTCACATGAGGGTAATACTGGCAGTGGCGGAAGCAGCCCGTTTTGGGGCACAAGTGCAGGAAGAAACAGAACGCATCGCCCGGCGACTGCGCTGCCCATTCCCAACATCGCCACCACACGCACGGCACGCAAACCGCTCCGCAGCTCTTCCTCGCTCAACACAATACATGCACCCCCGCCGCGCGCAGAACGAGGCGTTCCTCAACAACCAGCCGGGGCGGCTCCAAGCTGAGGCGCAGATGGCAGCGGTGGAGCAGACCCTGGAGGCGGCACGCGCCAAGCTGGACAGGCTGCGCCGCCGCATCCCGCCCGACGCGCGGGTGGACGCGTACGGCAACGTGTACTTCGTGGAGCTGCCGCCGGGCAGTACGACAGCGGGCGGGAGCAAGGCGGCGGCGGGGGAGACGGCGGCGGGTGTGGGGCAGGGGCAGGGGCAGGGAGTGGGAGTTGGGGAGGATGTACGAGGAATGTCTGGGGGTGGTGTGGGGGAGGGGTATGGTGGTGGGGAGGAGGCGGGGGAGGCGGAGGAGGATGGGGAGGCAGGGAGCTTCCTTGGGGGGCAGTGGTCGGGGGCGTGGCGGCAGCGGCGGGAAGGTGAGGAGGGGGGGGGGGGGGGGGCGTGGGGGGGGCGGGGCGGCGGGAGCGATGAGGAGGAG
>QAXN01001104.1:0-10690 GCA_004335795.1 Chlamydomonas sp. 3222
GAACCCGGCGCCCTCGACACCGTCACGCCCCTCTCCACCTGGCGGGGGGTCCACACGCAGCGACATGTGCCGCAGCGGCGACGGCTTAGCGCCCGCGTACTCCCTGACGGCCCCCATGCCGCCGCCACCCGCGCCCACGGCTGCCGGGCCGCTGGCGAAGCTGGTCAGCTCCACCGCCACACCGCCGCCGCTGCTGCCGCCCGGCGCGCTGCCCGGCCCCGCCGTCGCCACCGAAGACGGCGTCGCATCGCCGCAGATGGAAGCCGACGGCGTGGGCGGCGCCGGCACCGAGCCCAAGCTCGTCGTCACGATGGGGGCGGCCGTCAGGCTGCCGCTGCCGCCCGCCGCCACCGCCGCCGGCGGCATGTCCCTTGACTTGGCGCGCGCAACTCCGGAGGCCTCTCCAGCCCGCCGCATACTGGCCGAAGCCAGCGACACAATCTGCGTTATCAGACCCGACGGCCGCCTACCCGATATGCTGGGTTGCAGCGCCCCGCTGCCTCCGCCGCCAGCTTCGGCCCCGCCTCCGCTGCTGCGGCTGCGGGACTTTGCTGGGAAGCTGCTAGCCCTGCCACACGCCACCTCCTGCCGCGGTGCCCCGCCCGCGCCCGCTCCCGCCCCCGACGGCGAGTGCGGCGTGCTGTTGGCGCCGCCGCCGCCGCTGCCGCCGCTGCCTCCGCTCAGCAGAGCGCGCAGGCGGCGGTTGGATGGCGAGGACGGCCCCACCTCCAGGGCCGAGTTGTGGCGGTGGGGGTAGGGCCGCGAGGGGTTGGACAGCAGGTATCGCTCCCGCAGGCGGGAGGCGATGTCTGGCAGGGACGTGTCGCACTCGCAGTGCAGGCCCGACGCGTCGCCCGTCTTAGCGCCCTTGCCCTGCGCAGGGGAGGGACCGGGTGGGTTGTTATCGTACACCCTGGGAGAGCGACGATGCGCGGAGGTGAGTGAGGCTACTCAGGTGAGTGCAGCACGCCACAGGATGAAGTAGCAGCGTTGGGCTTGGATTGCCCATGCACAGCAGGTCTCCGCATGGGTGAGCCACGGGGTGGGTGATGGTGGTGTGTTGTGGATGCGGTGCGGGAGTAGGCGAAAAAGCCGTAAGCAGTAACAAGCAAGTAAGAATACATACAAGCAGGTTGACAGGGTGATGGTGGTGTGTGCATGCGGCTGGGCACATGGGGAGGGGCGGCGTTGTCGGAGCATAGGTCGCAGGGCACAGGGCACACAGGTCATTGTGGACGCCTATCATCCTTCTCGCCCAGCCCGCCCCAGCCCCGGTCACGTGCCTTGGGCGCGTCCGCGGGGAACCTCCTGCCCGCCAGGTGCTCCAGCACCACGTGCACCATCTGCACGTCCTCGGGGTTGCCCTTGAAGCGGAAGGAGCCGATACGGTGCGCGCTGACATGCACGCGGTAGGTGGCGTCCGCGGGGCCGTCGAACTGGCGGAGGACAGGGCGGGCAATGGGTCCGGCGGCAATTAGCACGGTCACCGAGAGATGCGTCGAGGGTTGCAGCATCGTATACTTCATTCCCCTCTGCTTTGCGCCGACTTTTGTTCCCAATTCCGCAGAGCAGGGGGTGGGATATTGGTCCCTGCTCAGGCAGGCTGGCGCGTACCTGGATCTTGACCTGGTCCGCCGCCGCCGCCCTCTCCGCCGCCAGCGCCTCGTCACGCTCCTTCTCCGACGGCAGCGCCAGCGGCTTCAGCGACGGCGGCCGCGGCGAACGCAGCCCCGACGTCACCGACCCGCCCGACGGCGTCACCTCCGAGCCCAGGTGCTGCGCCACCACCGCCAAGTGGCCGCCCCCGGGGCCCGTGTGCGGCGAGCCGCCGCCAGCGGGCGAGCCGGAGCGGCGGGGGCGGAAGCCGGCGCCGCTGGGCAGCGGCCCGCTGGCGAAGGCGGACTGGCGGCCGGGGCCGAGGCCTGAGGTGGTCATGGCGCGACCGCGGAGGCCGCCGCCGGCGGTGCCGAGGGTGCCCGCAGCAAGTTCGGTCCCCGGGCGAATAGAGGCGCTGCTGGCGGAGTGGCGCAGCGGCGAGGATGGAAGGACGGCGCTGGCGCTGTGCGGCAGGCCGGCGGCGCCGCCGGCTGAGCCGCCGCGCGCGCGGGGGGTGCCCGCCGCCGCTGCGTTGGCGCCGTCGCCGTCGCTGACGCCGCCATCGGCGTCAAGGCCGACCATGGCGGGCGCACTGCTGCCGCTGACGGCGACGCCCTCGGCATAGCTGGCGGAGGCGGAACGCTCGGTGCGCAGGACCTGGCGCGCCAGCGGCGACATCATGCGGAAGGCGCTGGGGCTGGCGTTGGCGTTGACGGCGCCGCCGGCAGTGCGGCCAGCGAGCGCGAACGCCGACGCCGTCCCAGAGATGGGCGTGTTGGCGTCCGGCGTTGACGCCTGCCCCGTGGACGCCCGCCCGGTGGACATCCGGTCCTCCTCGTCAGCGGTGCTGAGCGCCGGAGACCCAACTGGCGCCAGCGGCGGCGGCCGCGGCCCGCGAAGTGAGAAGCTTTCGTCGTCAGCGTCGCCGCCGCCGCCATGGCCGTTCTGCCCAGCGGCCGCCACCTCCACTGACGAGAGCTCGGGCGGCGGCGGGGGCAGTGTGAGGCTGTTGCATGGCTCCAGGGCGCAGGGGGACTGCAGAGAGCCGGCCAGGGACAGCAGCGCTGGGGCGGCGGTTGGGCTACTGAGGGTGGCGGAGCCGGCGGGGTCCATCGGCTCCGTGGCAGCGCCGCCGTCCTCGGGCTGTGCGGCGGCAGCGCAGGGGGGGAATAGGCGTGCAGGAGGAGTTCAGAGCTCAGCAAGACAGTGAACAATGCCTCTTTGTCTAGGGGCATGATCGGATAGCGACAAGCGTGTTGACATGGATGCTTGGGGCTACCCTGCGCAACAACCCGCCCCACTCTCACCTGTGTGGGCAGCACCGCCGCACCCCGCCGGCTGCTGGACGCCAGCTCCTTGGCCAGGCTGCCGCGCTGCGAGCAACGTGTCGAGGACAAGAAGCGGGACAAGCGTTTTCGGCAGTCCTAAGAGTCGGCACCATCCGCCAACCAAAGCATGCAGAGTTCAGGATACAACGGTTACCCTCCCAAACCATCCAAGCGTACCCAACCCACCTGCTGCCACAGCCCTACGCTGCCCACGGTGTCCGAGTGCTGCAGTGAAGACCGCCGCCCGCCCTCGCCCTCGCCTTCGGCCTCCCATGCTGCCGTCGCCCCATCCTCCCCGCCACCGTTCGCCGCATTCCCTTCCTGCCCCAGCCCCTGGCCCTGCTGCGCCGTCGCCGGCTCCGGAACCACCTTCCGGCGCATGGACCCCGCGCCCCCAAGCACCAACCCCAGCCGCCCCGCGCGAGAGCCAGACCCCCGGCCGCCCGCCACTGCCGCAGAGCCCCCGTCCGCGTCCTGCCCTGCCGGCAGCGCCGGCAGCGGCACCTGCGCCTGCTCCCCCGCGCCCTGCTCCTCCCCCCACGGCGCCGCCGCCGCCGGCCGCTCCCGCCCCCGCAGCGCCGCCGCCCCCGCTCCCTGCTCCTCCCCCTCCCCTTCCCCCTCCCCGTCCGCCACCTCGCACACCGACGTCATCCGCGGGGGCCCCCCCGCTGCCCCCACCACCGCATGCCCACCGCTGAGGCTCCCGCTCGGCCCGCCGCTGCTCAACCCACCACTCCCGCCACCACCTCCCCCTGCCGCCCCGGCACCACTCGCTGAAGGCGTGGCCAAGGACCCGTACCCGAACCCGCCCGCGCTGCCACCGCCAATGGCCACCTTGCCCATGTTTATGGACAGGTTGAGCTGGTGGCCCTGGCCCGGGGCGGGCGCGGGCATGGCACTGCCGGCACGTGCGATCATGGACGCAGCGGCCACCGCCAGGCTGTCCTGCCCGGACATGGAGGCGCTGGACAGGGGCCCCGCGGCGACGCCAGCAGCCCCAGCAGCGGCTGCGAGGCGCTGGGGGCAGGCGGCGGCGATGGCCCAAATGCCCATCACCTTCTGCGCCAGGGAGGCCTGGGGTTGAGGGCAGGGAGGCCAGGAGGGGAAGAGGTGCAGCGGTCTCGTCAAATCGGAATCTCAAGAACTGGCAGTGGATGGGCTGCAGTGAGCTGCTCCATTGTGATGTACGTGGAGATGAGTATCTTACAGGCCGTGGCTGTTTCCATGGTCCGTGCCCTCACCTCGCACGCCACCATGCCCCCGTGCGCCGCCGCGCCAATACAGCGTTTGTCCTGCCCCCAAGGTATCATGCGCACTGTACGAAGCCGGGGATGCTCAACGACTGGATCCGTCTCTCACCTCGCACGCCACCATGCCCCCGTGCGCCGCGGCGTCCATGTATCGCGCCGCCTGGTTGATGGAGGCGCCGTGGTAGTCGGCGCGGCCCATGTGATCGGGGATGATGGAGCGCGGGCTGCCCTCGCAGATGCCGATCTTCATGCTGCGGGGGGGCGGCGGGTTACGGCGAGCAGGTTGGGGGCAGGGCCGAGCAGAACGGGTGAGTTGCGAACCACTGAAGTGCCACGGAGAATGGCTGGGCGAAGAGCGCATCGTAACCCAGCGAGGCACAGCCGCAGCTCGATGGCAGTGTAAGAGCAAAGGCTTAAAGGAAAGGGGCCGGGAGCTTAAGTGGGAGGCACGTGCCGCCTTGGACACATGCCCACTGTTGCTTACCGCGGCCCCCTGAACACCATGCGGCCCTGGTCGTCGTACTCCTCGCGCCAGAACTTGAGCGCCGCCTGCGAAAAGGGAGAGACGACAGCACGCTGGTTGTGTGCGAGAGAACAGGCAGAAGAAGGACAGGCGAAGCGGGCGACGCACGCTCGACGCAGAGCGCTGTGGGCTAGCCCCCACGCGCCCGCAGCACTTGCCGACGAACCCACAACCCAAAATCTTCAGAGCAGCGCTGCCACACCAGGTCCGGTGCTAGCCTACTCCCTTTTGCCGCCTGCGGGCTTCCCAACTGGTCCCGCATCCCCCTCCCCCGGCCCGCTGCCCGCACCCCTCGGGCCCGTCTGCGTACAGCATGACGCATTATGCAGGCAGCACCCAACACCTACGGGCCCCACCACCTAGGACACCCCCCGCTGCCCGCACCTCGGGCCAGTCCGCGTAGAGCATGACGTCCTGCATCAGCAGCGACCACTCCACTGCAGCCGCAGCGTTGTTGAACGCCACCATGTACTTTAGGTCGCCGTCCTGCAGGGAAGCGGGCGGGACAGGGGCCGGGTCGAACGCAGGGCGGGATTTGGAAAAGGAGGGCAAACCGGGGTCGGCAGGCTGGCCGCTGATACCAACGTGGTGTCACCTGGCATGGCGCCAACGCAGTGCAAGTGGCACGCACTAGACCTTGAGTGCATGTCTGCGGCAACGTGTGTGACAGGTTGCGACGCCCGCGAAAGCCCACAGCGTTGCGCACCTTCATGCGGCACAGGTAGGCCCCCGCCTCCTGCCAGGCAGCCCACAACCGTAAACGACATGCGCATCTCCCCACCACCACCATCACCACCTTCTCCCCACCTGCATGCGGCATAGGTAGCCCCCCGCCACGCTGCGCAGGCAGGTGCGGATGCATGCGGCACTGGTAGCCCCCCCCCTCGGCGATTTGTGGACTTCGTATGTCGTCCTACCGCCTAACTCCCCCCCCCCTGCACCCCCAACCTACTCCCCACCTGCATGCGGCACAGGTAGCCCCCCGCCACGCTGCGCAGGCAGGTGCGGATGCAGGCGGCGCACACGTCGTGCACGCGGCGCGCGTCGCGGCGGTTCTTGGCCGCGAAGCCTTTGCCGTTTTCCACGATGGCGAACACCATGGTGATGTCGGGCAGCCGCACGGCGCCCTCGATCAGGCCGATGGGAGCCTCCAGCGTGCCTGCGAGCAGTACAGGGGGGTGGGGTAGGGGGTGCAGGGCGGGTCAGACACAAGGCTCGGAAGCCTGCAGCGCGCCTGCGGCGAGCGGAGACACGGGAGTTGGGTGCCGGCAGGAGCGGCAGTTGCAGGGCGCGTTCGGACCAGACCAGGACCTGGAAGAGGGCAGCAGTACAAATGTCGATGCAGGGACAGAAGTGAAGGCGGGCACGAGCGCCGTGACAATGCAGCCTTCCCGGACTGTGTGCAGTTGATTCATTTGGGCGTACATTGCGCCCCTGTTATTTAGATCCACTTCGTCGCAGCCTGTTACCCGGGGCCCAGGGTTCACCGCGAGCTGTAGCCCGTGCGTCCTGCTCCCCACGATGCACAGCAACCCACACCCTGCCATGCTTGTGCCTGTCCCTACCCACCTGGCGCCGCGAAGTAGGGCTGGTCGCTGCACACCCACTCGTCCTTGAGCGTCACCTTATTGGCGAACACCTTGGTGCGCCCCACCAGCGCCGGAGGGCAGATCTGGAACAGCCGCAGCCGCTCGGGGCCCTTGCCCGGCCGCCGGCTGCCCTGCAGTGCCACAGGAATGGATAATAGAGCAGGTCCATGCCGGATCGCTGGTTGCAGGAGTTGTATGCTGCGTACCTTGCGCAGGTTGCAACGTGCGTGTGAGAAGTGGCGCATGTCACTCCTGTGTAACCCCTCCAGCCCCTCGGGCGATGCCCCTCTTTCCCCCCCCCCCCTTCCATCAGCCCCCACCTTGGGTGTGTTGGGCACCGGCAGCAGCGTGAACTGGCTGCCGCCGCCGCCCCCCGCGCCGCCACCGCTGCCGCCCGCCCCCCCTCCGTTCCCGCCCGCGGGCGTGCCCGGCGCGGGCGTAGACGCGTCCACCTGGAACAGCGGCAGGCGGCGCGATGCGCTGTAGGTGTACTCGCCCATGTCCAGCAGCAGCGCGTCGTCGGGGTTGCGCTCGTGCTTGCGCCTGGGGGCATGGGAGGACAGGCGGTCGGAACAAGACTGAGTCTGCAACTCGACGATGTTGATATGAAGGCGTATAAAAATATCCCCAGCCCCACCCGTTACCGGATGGGGGGAGGGGTGTTGAGAAAGGGGCTTAGTGGTCATGGAGGGTGCGCTCGTGCTTGCGCCTGGGGGCGCAGGGAAGGGCAGGGGATGGGTCAGTGGAGGTTTTGAGCCGTACGGGTACCCGAAGCACAGCTTGAGGCGTTAAGCTCCAGGCACTCACACGATACTGGGTGGCAAGGGTGGCGGCGAGGGACGGGCTGGTGCGCAATGGACGCCACGTTGTTTTCGGCAAAGCCGACGACGCTTTTGCGTGCCGGGTCAAAGGGATGTGCAGGAAGGCGACGGCTGACGTGACACCCATGGTAGCGCCTACAGCCTAAGAAGAGACCGCTTGCAGGGGTTCCTGTGCCGTATGGCAGTTCCAGACATGGCTGCGCACGCTGCCAGACCCCGCACCGGTACTCACTTGAAGCACGCGTACCAGGGCGGCTGGATTGCGTTGAGCTTCTTGAAGTTGATGCCGTTGTGGTCCACGGCGCCGAGCTCCTGTGTGCCGCACATGCAAGGGGTGAGCAAGCGCGTAGCGGGAGGGGGAGGTAAGTGGGGCACAGCACATTGAAGAATTAGGTGCAAGAGTGTGCAAAGAGTGTGCAAGAGTGTGCGAATGCAATTGCTGTTGTTGCTGCTGTGTACGAGCCGGGGGAGCAAGGGCGGGATTAGTTTGCGTGGCAGCAAGGCACCATTCCATTGTCAAGCTCCTAAAGCGAAGGTAGCCACAGGTAAGAGGACCTTGTGGGCCCTTTCGCTCTGCCCTTTCAAGACGCATGCTGGATGCTGCCCTGCACCTGCTGCCCGCCGCCGCCCCTCGCACCTCCAGTCGCTCCTTGATCTCCGCAAAGGTGACCTCGTCCATCATGATCTGCCCGCCGTTGGCCGCGTCCGACACCACTGCAACGTGGGGAGGAGGGACGAAAGGAGAGCAGGGAGTCTGAGTCAGTGGCACGCAGCACGCCAGAGGTGAGCTGCCTCACCACGGCCGTACGACATGTGCACCCCGCACAGCACACCTCAGGAGCTGCTCTTGCTGCTGCATACTCGGCCCACATCCCTGCAGGCTGCCCCCCCACTGCGACCTGCCGACACCCACGCTGGACCCCAGTGGCTTGCTCCTGCTGCTCCACAACCCATGCACACCCCACGCGCCCCCCACCCACTCTTGGCCAACAACCCAGCGGTTGCTTTCATGTCTCATCTAATCTGCACCCCAACGTCCGTACCCCGCACCCTGTGTGCCCCCCCACCCACTCTTGGCCAGGTCCATTGTCGCGCTGCCCTTTGCCGCGCTGCCCGGCGGCAGCAGCCCCGTGGTGATGCCCATGCGCACGCGCAGGCCGTTGAACAGCAGCGGGCCAGCCTCCCCGCGCCGCGTGGAGGAGGAGGCGCCGCCGGCGCCCGTGGGGGAAATGGCGGCGGACAGCTCGCGCGACACAATGGTGGGCAGCAGAGAGCCCTGCAAGGGAGATATGGAGGGGTTTCTGCATCGGAACGGCCCTTTGAAACACCACTAGCCGAGTGCAGGAAAGAGGTAGTGGAGAAAGGATAAGTGGGCGGCGTAAATGCAGAAAATCATGTGCAGAAAGGACAACTCGCAAGGCGGACACGACGGTGGGACGCTCGGTCTTGGGGGTAGGGAAGCGCCGCCGGCAGCGCAAGTCTTGCCTTGCAAACAGTCCGCCCAATGCCGTGCAACGCAGCGTTGAGCGGGACGTGAGCGCGCCAGGAACTTGCAAGGGCCGCCCGCGCCGAGCGGAACTGACCCTGTTATCACAGGAGCCCCACCTGTCTTGAGTCCGGGCCGCCCGCGCCGAGCCGAACCCCCGCCCCATTTACTACGGTAGCCCCCGCCCCACCTGGCCGTACAACGCAGAGCACTGGAGCGGACATGAGCGCGCCCAGAACGAGGCAGAGCCGCCCGCCCGAGCGGAACGCCTGCCCCACTTACTACTGTAGCCCCCGCCCCACCTGTCTCGAGTCCGGGTGGTTGTTGTCCACGGAGCCGCCCCCCGCCAGCCGCGCGGCGGCCAGGGCGGCAGGGGACATGAGCGAGTTGGTGCTGATCTCGGGGGTGGGCTGCGGAGGGAGGCACGAGCGGTCGGGAGGGTGTTAAGGGGCACGTGTCAATGGGCACGTCAACAGGCACGTGATAATCGGAAGCGCACGCTGCGTGTGGCACATTGGCTTTCCATTCAAGCCCGTGGCCTCTAGTTGTGCAGCAGCAGGAACCCGAGCAAAGCAGCTGGTGTCCGGAGGAAACATGGAAGGCGCGAACAGGCTGGCACGGGGTTGGCGGAGAGCAGCAGGCCCCGCTTGGTTCCCGCCCAACCCCACCATTGTCCCGGTGCTTGGCGCCGAGCCCCTGCCCCCGAACAGCGACTGCGTCATATTGGAAATGGCGGACAGGAAGCCGGGCGCGGGCGTGCGGCGGCGGCCAGCGGCGTCGCGCGGCTCGCCGCCAAACAGCCCCTCCGGCCACGCCTGGCGGTTCAGCGCCAGCTGGGTCTGCGGGGGCGGTTGTGGGATGGACGGGCGGGTCAGCAAAGGTTGCAAGTAAGGATAATGCTACGATGGGTGACCGTAATACCAGATACCGGATTGCAGGGTGTGACACGCGAACTGCCCTCCCCACCTGCAGGCAGAAAATGACTGCGTCCAGCGCCTCGTAGAAGACCAGCGAGTAGCTGTCGCCCTCCTGCTCCACCGTGTACCCGAAGTTGGCCCAGCGCGCCTTGCGGATGATGGCGTTGTGCAGGTTGAGCGCGCGCGTCATGAGCTCGGGGGACTGCTTCATCAGGTCTGTGGCGGCGCACGCGGGTGCCAGCAAGGTGAATTCAAGATTCCAGCCGGGTTTCTGGTGCAGTTCTGCATCATGATACCTCGGGAACGGAGTGGGAAGAGGCTGTGACAGGGCACGCTACAAGCGGTCGCACACGGCAGGAGGGAGGATAGATGCGGGGTACCGCAAGCCCGCATGTCGCAGTGAAGGGAGGCAGGGTTGCTTGCCATAACGGCTCCTCGCGTCCTAGCGCACTCTCACTCCCTCCCCCTTTTTCCTTCTCACCCGAGTATCCCTCGATGTCCGTCACCACGATGGACACCTGCCCTCCCAGCGGCTCGCCCTTGACCCTCTTCTTCAGGTTGTAGTAGTTCTGCAGGATGGCGGCGCGCTTGCCGCGCCGGTAGCACATGAGGTAGGTAACCCAGGCGGCAATGATGAGGCCGCCCAGCACGATCAGCACCACGGCCCAGGGCCGCGCCTGGTACCAGGGCGTGGTCTGCAGCACGCACTCGAAGTAGGGGCCCATGGAGGCCACGCCGGCGGGGGGGTACGTCCACTGGGCGGACCAACCCTGTGGGGGTTAAGGACGGAGCGCGAGGAAGCAGCGTAACGTGTCAATAAGCCTAACCGCAGCGCATGAGGTAAGCACCCGCGGATATTGAGGACATGCCCCACCTGTAGGCGAGACGGCCCATGCCCCCCTCAATGCAGTCTGTCAGCACGCAGGCCCAACGGCGCCCCCGTGCCAGCCACAGATGCGGTTGGATGCTTTCAGGCACACGCAATCGCGCCCCTCCCCCCCCCTTGCAGCCACCCCATTGCGTACCTCGAGGCACACGCATCCCTCGTACAGGTAGTACTCGGGGTCTAAGTTCCACGCGGACAGCACGCCGTCGTTGAACTCGTCTTGGCCGCCCACAGCCATCAGGAAGGGGCACCTGGGGGCGCGGGAGGATGGCACGAGCGGAGGGGATGCGTGCT
>QAXN01001107.1:9947-21158 GCA_004335795.1 Chlamydomonas sp. 3222
ATTGGGCTTTGTGGGGCAGCACCCAGCCGTCGCACGACATTGCCGTACAGCCCTGTCGTACATCACGCCGCACCCACCAGCACGCGGATGCCAGGGCACCTCGGCAGCACGTTGAGCAGCGTGGGCAGCACGGCGGCGCTCACGCCCACGGCCGCCAGCTCGGCGTGGTTACTAATGAACTCCACGGCGTCGGGCCCCAGCGTGTCGTACAGCGGTACGGACACCATCGAGTAGGCGTGCAGCGCACTGTCGAACAGCAGCCACTCTGCGAGGACGGTGGGGACAGCGAAACCCGAGGGCAGGGGCCGGTGCGAAAGGGTCAGTGAGAGTGATGTTGCCAGCATGTGCCTTAGCGCGCACCGCACTGTCCCAGCTGTTGGAGGGGTTAAGGCGCACGGACGGCGCTGGTGGAGGGCGATGCAAAGGATAAAGCAGGGAATGCAATGTGGGTCGGGACGATTGGAACGGTACCGTACGCTGGCCGGTGCGGGGTGCTGTAGCAGGTGGCAGGTGCGCACTGTCCGCAAGGCGCGACGGGAGGCGAGGGGACCCACCCTTGTTGTTGACCGAGTAGATGCCCACGGCGCTGCGCGGCGTCAGGCCCAGCTGCAGCAGCCCCGAGCCGATGGCGGTGCGCGTGTCGCCGGCCTGGGGGAGGCGGTTGGCGACCAGGGAGTCCACAATGGCATCATGGCCAACGACGGATTATAACCGCACAACCCCGCCCAATTGGGTGAAGGTGTGCGCGGAAGCCTCCCCAAGTGCCTCCCTAGTAAGGGTGTGACAGTGCTTAAGGGGTCGTCGACCTGGAGGCTAGAGATAGGGATGGGGGATGCCGGATGCGAGGTGTGGATGTGGTCAGATGGTGGTAAGGATGACACCGCCCCTGGCCCCCGGCCCCCAGCACTCCCCTACCGCCAGCAGCCCACCTGCGCGTACGTCATCCACGTGTAAGGCCCCAGCCGCCCCTTGTCGTCCCGCTTGCGCGTGCCCAGGTACGGCATCTGTCGTACACAAGCCGCAGAGCAAAAGCCGCAATCATGTCAGCCGCCATCCTCACCGCCACATGGCGAAAGAGCAGCCGTGTGCTCTAATTTGCCGCAGATCCGAGGCCCACATACGCCGTTGCCGTACAGCACACATCAACAAGAAAACATCCTGACAACTGGTCCCGTCGGCAGCTGTTGCCGGGCGTGGGTGAGCAGGCACTCAGTACTGCTACCGCCGTACAAGGCATACTGCTCTTTGGCCAAGTGTGCGCCCGTCCAAGCGCGCCCTCTCTGCTGCTCCTGTTGCTTTCGCCCGGCCCGGCCGGTTGCTCACGTGCGGGAAGCGCGTGATGCTGTGCTCCAGGTTGTCGTGCAGCGTGCGCACGTGGTCGCCGGGGGGTGGGAACGTGGACACCAGCTTGAAGGGGGAGGTGGCGGAGCTGGGGCAGATTGAGGTTTGAAAAGGGGGTTGGAAAGGGTTGGAAAGGGTTGGAAAGGGGATTGTGCTTCAGGGAGGCCCAGGGTACCGGTGCTGGGAGGGACGAGGAAGTCGCGGGCCAGCAGGCAGAGGAAAGAGTCCCCTACGCCTGCTGCGTGCACTTGGTGGCGTTTGCAAGGCGTTCTGTGATAGTGGAAATCTGTACAAGTGGATTGGCATCTTCATCCCCAAGGGTGAGGTGCGAGGCACAGGACAGGCAGCTGCAGCTGGCTGTTGAGGTTCGTTGCACGGCACCTGGCGCTGTCGCGCCAACTCCTCGTCAGCGAACTGTCGAAACTGACCCTGCCCCCCGACCATTTTCTCACCGATACACGCTCCAAGGCCCATCTGGTGTAAGCTTTTCCGGAAGCGCGATGCTATATGTTTGCGGCTCGGGCGCCACAGATGCAGACGTGGGCGACAGGTTTACCCCGGTGCTCTCCGGC
Source organism: Chlamydomonas sp. 3222 (assembly GCA_004335795.1). Lineage (NCBI taxonomy): Eukaryota > Viridiplantae > Chlorophyta > Chlorophyceae > Chlamydomonadales > Chlamydomonadaceae > Chlamydomonas > Chlamydomonas sp. 3222. The sequence continues at coordinate 11,861 of QAXN01001107.1, forward strand.
TGGGCAAATTGCCGTGAGAGGGCCTCCATCCGTTGTTGTGCAACCTCATGGGCCATGATCGCAGGCCCGCAGAGGGGCTGCCGAAAAGGGCTGGCACAGAAGCAAGGCTAACCCTGCAACACTCTTGACGGGTCACAAGCTGCTGAAAAGGGTCTTGCGTTTGTGCAATAGACTTGACTTAGTGGGTTTTGCCGCATTGCTTTGTGCAGTCGTTTTCAGTGTCACGTCAGCAATGATGAACAACGGCATTCCGTGCATGGATGACCCCAGTCACATGCCTTGCTGCGTACGCCCGCAACTATCGACAGAACTGCCCAAACACAGTCAAGAAGACTTGCGCGTAATTTAGGTCGCAGAAATTGAATTAGATCCTGCCGTCTGGATGTGTGAGTAAGGCCTGCATATAACAATGATTGCATCACAACGCGCTTCTTCTTATTCTGGAGGAGTTCCTAGAGGAAAAGTATGAGTGCACGAGGAGAACGCAGCGCTGGTGCCTAAATTTTAATCGACGCCCGGGGCTCTTGGGCCACGCCCAATGTCTTTTTACGCTGCGACTGGATCCATTCCATTTCAGTCGTCCAGTGGACAGCAAACAGACTACACAGGGCAGACAGGTCCTTCTGCGACAAACACGTACTGTGTGCCTGTGGACCTCAACGGAAGTGGTGCTGTGACACCATGGGCTCAGTATGGAAACCATACGAATGGCAAGCTTGGCTCAAACCCAGAGCCAGCCCCCGTCGAGACTCCAGCGGTCCCTGGCGCGATCGCCCATGTCGCTGGTGCCTCGGACGTAGCGGGGCAACAGCCGCAAACTGTTCAGCCCACGGCAATATCGCCAGTGATCTCGCCGGCTCGGCATAGCGATGGCGGGAAGCGACTGGACCTGGAGCAGGAGGTACAGGCGTTGCGCAAGCAGCTGGCCCAGAGGCATGAGAACGACCAACGGACCTTGGCGCAGGTGTCAGCATTGACGGCCGACCTGGCAGCTGAGCGGCAACGCTGCGAAGACCTGGGGCAGCAGTTGCATTTAGTGTCCACCGCACACCACGCTCTGCAGGTGCGTATGCAGCTCAGCTACACCATCACCACCCAGGTCTTGCGCAGCAAAGCAGCTGATCACGGCAGACTGTGCGCTCCTTTGTGACATGCGGGACACCTTGCGCGCCTACCCGACCTTCAAGCCCCACACACCTAGCACCTCCCTCCCCGCCCTCCTGATCCAGATGGAGCACGAGCGGCTGCTGTCCGCTCACGCCTTCAAGGTACGGGAGTACGACCACATGGTGTCCTCCCATGCGGCGGCGGCCCGGGACCTGGAGGAGCGTACGACGGAGGTGGCCCGCCTGCAGCGGCTCCTGGACGAGGCGCAGCAGGCGGCGGCGGCGGCAGCAGCAGCGGCTGCTGCGAGCGCGCAGGAGGGAGGGGAAGGGAACAAGGGGCAGGGGGAGACCGTTGGGGCAGCTGCTGGCTTGGGACCAGGCGGCAGGGGAACGGGCGTCCAGCAGCTGCTGTCCAGCGGCGGGCGGGCCGACGCCTCCGGGCGGTGAGCGGGGCACAGGGCTGGGCCAACAGCTTGGTCGTCTGAACTTCACAACATTTGGACCTCACAGGGCAAGCGCACGTTTGATTGGTTGGAGGTGAACGCTATCTTGTCTTCGGCGGCCTTGGCAGCACGGCCAGGCCAGGGGCTGTATGGGTGCTTGTAATCGCCCCCCTAATGCGGTCCTGTGTTGAGCTGAGCGCCGGTACCTGGCAACTCTTGCGTCCAGTCCTGGCAAAGCACGCAACCGGCCCCACACGCCCACACCCCTCGCACGTTGCACCCTCCCTGGCCCCCCTCCCCAGTCCGCACTCGCACGGCTCCGGGCCCTCCGTGTCCGCCGCCCTGTCCGCCTCCGCCGAGGAGCGCTGGGCTCTGCGGCTGCACAAGGCGGAGCGCGCGCTGGAGGTGGAGCGCCGCGTCAGCGAGGAGCTGCGGCAGCAGCTGGCGGCGGCGCAGGAGGCAGCGGCCAGGGGCAGGGCGGCGATGCAGAGGATGGAGCAGGTGACAGACGCTGGGGTTGCTTGTGTGAGAGCAGTGGGAACGGGGCAACTGGCGCGAGCGGGGGATGACTGCATGACTCTGGGAAGGACGAGGAGGAGGGAGCTGGAGCTTGTGGCTGGAAGGAAAGCGGGTGGAGAGGAGTGGGGCTGGATATGCAGTGACGCACCGGGGCTGCCAAAAGGAAAGCTGTTTCAACAAAGGTCACTCCAACGCGGCTCTGCTCGCAACGCACCCTGAACCCTGGTCCGCCTCGTTCATGAAGCCTTGCTCCGTGACCCATGCCCCGCCCCTACCCTCCAGCTTGAAGTGGAGCTGGACTCCCCTGGGGGACCCCCTGGCCTAACTGCCGTCAGCAGCGAGCCGGGGCCCCTGCAGCCCCCCTCCGCTGCTGACCGCCCCGGCCTCAGCCCCATGGCCAGCCACCCCGCCTCCATCTACCACGAGCGCCTGCCCTTGCCCGGCAGCTCAGGCAGCTTCACGGCCCTAGGGGGCGGTACCAGCCAGCGGGGGAGCATGGGCGGCATCGGGTTAGCGTCTGGGGGCGGAACAGGGGGGATAGGGGCAGTGGGGGCAGGTAGCAGCATGCCAGGCGTGGGGCTGGGCCTGCCGCTGCACCACCCGCAGCACCATCACAGGCTGGAGGAGCAGGTGGCAAAGCTGAAGAAGGTGAGCGACGTAGTAGGGCTTCTAGTCTTGCTTCAGGACGTGAGGATGCAGAAAAAGGAGCGGCGTGTGCAGGGCGGAGGGGCGTGAGATGGCCTTCTGGCAACGGGCTGACTGGTGTTGCTTCACTCAAGCGGGTTCTGCAGGTGTGAGCGGGGAATTCATTTGGGATCAGCTCCGTAAACCGCATGTCCGGAACCCCGGGTGCGCAGGAAATTGAGGTGCTCCGAGGTGACCTGTCCCGCATGGCGGTGGCGGAGGAGGCGGCACGTGTCACGGTGCGGGCTGCCGACGACCGCGCGCGCGCCGCAGAGCTGGTGTGCTTGGACGTGCGGCGGCAGTGCGACCAGGCGGCGCGCACCATCGGTCGGCTGATAGACGAGAACAGCGAGCTGGTCACCAAGATCAACAGTCAGGCAAACGCGCTGGAGGGTGGGTTTTCTTTGGCTGAACTATCCGGCAGACCCCGTTTGAATTTGGGTCTGCGACGCTTGACGGCAGTACTGCAGGCCATCTGCAACTCTCGCGACGAGTGTGCTGCGTGATGTGCTCAAGCCGCTTATTGCATGCCACGTGCGTGCTACCTTGCAGACTACCGCAGCGGCCTGACCCGGAAGGAGGCCGACCTCCGGGAGCTCAGCGACCGCCTGGCGCACGCGCAGCAGCTGCTGGCCACGCAGCACCAGCTGCTGGGGTCACCAACCGCCGCCTCAGGCCCGTATACCTCACACGGACCAGCGGCAGCAGCAGGCAGAACTAGCGACGGCGCGTCACCATCCGGGGGTGGGCACGTGGCGCTCGACACGTCAGCCTTGGCGGCCGCAGGGCAGGGGCCAGGCCACGGGCAGCAGACCCATGGGGCATCGCCCGCCGGGTCAGGGGTCAAGGGCGGCGCGCAGGGAAGGGGCCCGCGCAGCCCCGGGCCTCGGGGTGCAGGGGGCCGCGGCGGGGAGGCGGCGTCGGACGATGACGTGGTGCTGGTGATGCCGGGCGGGGCGCTGACGGAGGCGGACTGGAAGCTGGTCATGCTGACGGGTGGGTCGGGCGGGGGATGCCTGGTGGCCTGGCCATGTGCACTCGCGCCGATGGGTAGCGATGGGACACCGAACCTGCTCCACGGCTTGCCATCCCGGACACGGACTTGGAAACGGGCTTCAGCATTCCGCTGTGGGCTTCACACACCCCTATGCTTTTGACCTGCTGCGCAATCGAAATCCTTCCATCCTAACATATACCCTGCAAACACCACCACCTTACATCCTGAACGCACCTGCCTCGCAGAGGAGGTGCGGCGCCTGGTGGGTGAGGTCTCCCTGGCCACCACCGCCCGCCTGGCCCTGGAGCTGCAGCACCGGCAGTCGCACCCCACGGCGCCGCTGCCGTACACCCACACCACCACCAGCACCACCGCGGGTAGCAGCAGCGGCGGGAGCAACAGCTCCGCCGCCCCGGACACGGACCACGACCTGCCCCGCATCCTGTCGCGGCTGGAGGGGCTGGCGGGCCGGCGGCTTAGCGCTGGCGAGACGGCGGCGTACATTGTGGAGCTGGCCGGACACATGGAGCGGTTGGAGGAGGTGCTGTTGGGAGAGCAGCGGAAGGCGGCGGAGCTGCGGACGGGGCTGGGGCAGGGCCAGCAGCAGGGAGCGCAACAAGGCGGTGCGGACGGGGCAGCGCCGGCAGATGGGGTGGCGACGGTTCCATTGGGTCTGCAAGGCGGTGGGAAGGGCGGGGTTGGAGGAAGCGACGGGGCTCAGGCGGGTATGCCGGCGTTCGGAAGCTTCATCGACCGCGCAATGAGTGAAAGTAGGCAGCAGCAGCAGGAGCAATTGCCGCAGTTCAACTCGCCGCCGCAACCGCAGCAGCCCGCCGAGCCGCACCCAGTGGTGTCACCATTTGAGCGGCTGCCGGAGCGGCGGCAGCCGAGCAGTTCGGGGGCGCCGGCGGACGGCCCGGGCGCGGAGCAGTTGCAGACGGGACAGGAGGAGTCCTCTGGGGGACCAGATGCCGGGGCAGGGGGGATACTGGCCCAGCGAGCCGGCTTCGCAGCCGCTGCAGCGGCGGCAGTCGCAGCAGCAGACGCTGCGGCTGCTGCTGCAGCTGAGACTGCTGCGGCTGAGGCCGCTTCCCGGCGAGCATCGCTCGAGTCCATAGGGTTGCAGCAGCATCTCTCAGCCCACAGCGGGGTCGGCGACAGCACCAGCACTGCGGCTGCCCTGCCCCCGCTGCCCGTCCTCCTGCCGCCAGCGCCGGGGCAGGCGTATGGCGAGGCGCCCGCCTCGCCCCTACGAACCTTGGCCGGCGTGATACAACCGCACCAACACCAGCACACACACGCCGCCCTGACCCCGCTGCTAGTCCCCGGGCCACCCCACCACGCGCCCTCCCTGCAACAGGGCCAGGGCCAGGTGGTGTCGGCCTTCGCAGCTGCGGCTCACGCCGAGCCCTTGTTCTCGCCACCCACCGCGCCTGCCCCTACGCTAATACACCACCACGACCCGCACGACCCCGAGCTGGACGACCCGGAGGTGCTGCAGGCGGCGGCGCGCGGCAGGAAGGGCAAACAGGGGCTGTGGGGTTGGATCACAGGATGAGGGCAAGACGTTATGAGCTTAGGTGGTATTGAGTATGCGGAGCAGCAGGAGCGGCAGGGGGCGACAGTGTCAAGCCCATTCCTTAGCGCCCCGGGTGGAATATGCCGTGATTGTTACACGGTGGTCGTCTTGCATCGGTGGGTGCATACCGCCAGCGCGTTGCGGCGGTCCATTGTCAGCCGGTGTGGCCATGTTGCATGGTGTACGGTGGCGTCAGGCATGTGGTATGGGGAGGACGTGTACGGTCTGCCTCAGGCATGAGTGAGTGGCAGTGTTGCCAGCCTTCGCCCGAGGTGCAGCGATGCAGGGCGGACAGACAACTCTTGTCGGGTGTAGAGAGATGCGGTGAGGGGAGGTACGAGCGCAAAATCAAAAGCAAGTTCTAGAGACGTTGCCCTAGTCTTGTCGGGTGTGGCCGTGCCTCGAGGTACGGTCATGCCTGTTGCGCGTTGCGGCGCAACTTAGTTCAGTGCCCCGCTGTCACGGTGCCAGCCGGGCCCGAATGGGACGAAAGGACTCACTGTATGAAGGTGAGGGCGAGGGCGTCGCATAACGATTGCGGTGACTCAAGACCAGCTCAATTATGGCAGCGGAGGTGCGGCCTTGGAGGGCAGCAATACCGCGTGCTCGCAGTACCTGAAGGGCAAGTGTCTCACTGTACAAGCGCAGCTGCACACCGCACAATGGAGGCTGCACAGGTGCATTGCCGAGAGCCCCCGGGAGCTGGGCCCAGCTGGGAGGCGCAAGTGCGTGGCCACTGAACGCCTTGAGCTGCTGAGAGCCGCTTCAACATGACGGCTTGACGGGTGACGCCCGGAAAGTTCTCCTGGGTAACGCAGCATGAACAGCGCCAAAGAGCAGCTTACAGCCTTTCGACACGATCCAAGCAACACCTTAAGCAGAAGGAAAGCATACAGCAGAATGAATGGAAGTTGCCTCCACAAGATGCATTGGCCAACAGGAACCCACGCAACACTCGCCCACAGGCATGCAGCAGTAACCGCAGTAACGTCATGCCGCTGTAGCGGCGTCCAGACAGGTCAGTCGCATCCGTACGCCGTACGGTATTAGGTGGTGGTTGGTAGTAGTGGATGCAGGGAACCTCCATGCTGCACCATGCAACGAGGTCAAAAGTCACCTGCCCTGCACGCGGGGGTATGGCATGCCACCGGCCTCTTCTCAGTAGGACCCTGGCAGCCCTTCTTCCTCTTCCCGAGGACCTGGTCAGCACCGCCACCGCGTCACACAGAGCCACCAAGCCATGCACATCACTTTGTCTGCACCTTATCACGTGAGCCACGCAAATCAAGCATATATGTACACGCCCAGCGAGCACACCAGTGGCAAGTGGCGAAGCCAACCCCAGCAGCACCACCATGGCCATCCGTTCGCCCAGTGGCAAGCATCCCACCCCCGCCCACCGGGACCGGTTGTACACCCAGACGCCCAGCTCTACGGCAACCAGTCCAGCAGCCCCGCGACGCAACCGCGGAAGCCACCTGTAGCAATCTGGTCATTTCCCCTTCCCATCCTCAGCGCACATCCAAGTCCCCGTATCATTGGCTTCATCCCCATGTGCGCTTCCACCCCGCCATATCGGCGAGAGCGAACCACAGCAACTGTGCCCTTGCAGGCTGCACCATCTCTCCATCTGATGTCCATACCAACACGCCTCCGACATCTCAGAGTGGGAAGGTGCCGCGGGCTGCCTGCACCACCTCGTCACTCCGTCACGAACTTACAACCACGACTACCGCCGAAAAACCGCCGCCCGGGCTTCAGTCGCTGCCAGCTCTGCCTGCCCACCAGCTTCCCTCGCGTCTCACGCATGCACGTGACCGCCGATCAGTACGCAGGCACCCACCAGCAGTGCAACACAACGCAGAACGTGACAACACATGGCTACCAACGCGGCTTACAGGGTGTCTGATGCCGACCCCAACCCATCGCGTTGAGCCACATCACAACAAAATGCGGCCACTGGCTCAGGGAGGAGAGGGCAAGCTCTGGCTCTCGACCGCGAATATGCAAGCCAGCCCCAGACGGGCGAAGACCGCGCTCGCGCCGCGTGATGCATGCCTATTCCGCGATCTCGGAGCGTGCTTACGTGCGGCCTCATGCCGGTGACCGCACTTAGGCTCCCCGGCTCCGCTGCCTGCCACCGCACTCCAGCAGCAGCACCGCCTTTGTGCACGCAGTCGGGCGCGTGCGTGATTAACCCACACCGGCTTTGGCACGCACACGTCGGCCCCAGCAGCAGCAGCAGCTGCCAAGTTACACCAGCAGCACGGCGTTGATGCAGCCGTCGTTCTCCGGGTTGTTGGTCACCTGGGCGTACTTGCCCCACACCACCTTGCCGCCGGGCGTCACCAGCCCCAGCTCGCTCACGTTCACCTCGATGATGGTACCCTGCGGCACGGGTGTGTGTGTATGGGTGTGCACTTTGGCTCTTGACTTGAGCAGGTCAAAGCCAGCCAGGCGGCCGGCAGAGTGGCAGTATAAAAGCAGCTGAACCGCATGATGTGAAAATGCAGCCCTACCAGCAACGCACGGTTCCCACGCCAAAACGGGTAGGCTGCAAGCCGCCTGGTTGCCGGCTTGCACATGTCAGCTATCTGCAGGATCGACGCCTTCCACCCACCTTGGTGACGACGCCCATCTGGGAGTACATCTGGCCGTTGGGGTTCTTCTTGACGCCGATGATGTCCAGGCAGAAAGTGGCCTTGAGCTCGGGGTGCGTCACATGGGCCTGGATGGGGGGTGGTGCCGGCAAGGAGAAAGGTCAGATAAGGTCAGAGCCCCAAATGCCGCGACCGAGACAATGGGAGGTGGACGAACGGAACGCCTCCGACCCTGCGTCCATACCTGACCTTGCTTCTGCTGCTGCATCTCTTGCTGCCCGCCGCGTTGCCTTCCCTGGCCCTGGCCCTGTCCCCGTTTCCCACCCCGGCCCCACCTTGTTCATGCGCAGGCCCGTGGGGCGGATGAAGCGCTCGTACTTTGGCGGCTTGCGCGTGAAGCCCTGGCCCACGAAGGTGACCTTGGTGATCATGCGCTTCCAGCTCTTCTTCATGCGCTTGCCGCTCTTGAGCACCTTGAACATCTCGTCCTCCGCAATGGGCCGCACCTATAGAAGAGGTTGCGTAGGTGCGAGGTGCTGAGAGAGCGGAAGGCGCGGGTGCACGTCCCTGGGCGCATGAGTGGTATGCATGCGGCCGGGCTTGTGCAGCTGAGGGCTCACGAACCTTTATGGCAAGCATGACGAAGTGCGGGCAATATTTGCGGGCATGGCAATGCCACATACAAGTCACCCGTGTCCAACGTCGGAACAGGGTATCGCTAGCGAGAAAAATGCTGGAGCAATGTGATGAATAGCCAGAGGCCTTCGGTTGGGAGCTTGTGTCCTCCGACCCCGCAGCTGTCTGCAGCAGACACGATCCACGTCTTGCGTGGGCCCCTTGCTGGTGGCACGGAGGCCGTGCCTCCCACAGAGTACCGCAAATCCACTATGGAGGATGGCTGCGGGTGCCATACAGCTGGTGTGCACGAACGGGCCAACGCCTGCGCCCCCCTGCAGCTGGTCAACCCTGCTTGTGGGATGACGCCTACACTGCCGTCTGCCACCCGGCTGGTTCTGCGGGGCTCGACACTGCTACCGTCCCACGCTGGATGGCACGCCTCCACAGCTTGCTCCAAGCCAGGTAACGCCCAGGAAGCAAGCGCTGGTGCTGAACGCCCGGCGGCCCCACAACCCTGGCCGCACCCGGTTGCCACCACGCCAAGCCCTCGCGTCCCCTGCTACCAGGCCCCGCTCACCTGCGGCAGCGGCACCTCCCACTTCCCTGCCTTCTCCTTCCGCTTCTGCTTAATGGTGTTGCTCAGAACCTTGGCGCGGTCAACCTGCACAACAGGAATATGGGGAAGGAGGGGTCGGAATCGCATCCCAAGCCCTACTTTACGCAACGTTTCAGAACAGGCCCACACCGCCACG
>QAXN01001108.1:0-18828 GCA_004335795.1 Chlamydomonas sp. 3222
GAGCAACTTGGCACCCTCTGACCGTTTCGCACCAAGACGACCTATGACCTTCCTTTCGTTTCTGACCCTCCCTGCACCGTGTCCGCAGGGCACGGACGAGGCTCAGGTGCAGCGGAAGCGCCGCATGCTGGAGGAGGAGGGCGTAAGCTTTGAGGGCCACTACGTCGTCAGCGGCTGCGTGCTGGGTGCGGAGCAGCTGGGGGGCCTGTACAAACGCGCAGCAAAGCAGGACACAGCCGAGTGAGGGGCACCAAGGGTGGCGTGCGGGTGGAACAGCTGCAGGCTGAGGACCGGAGTGTTGGGCGCAGGATATTGGTGGATAGGACGCGGGGAGGATGGCCGTCGCCAGCCTCTGGCTGATTGAGGGCTGCTTCTGTTGGGTTAGATTGACGTAAGCCTTTATCATGGCCTACACCTAGTGTGCAAGCAGTGCATCTTGACGTTAGCCGAGCCATATCGAGTGTAACACGGTTGCTTACTTTCTCTTCGTCCTCCAGAGCCAGGGGCTGCAACTGGTCCTTGTGTCATGAGCGCGCGCGCAACGCGTCAACAGCCCTGAAACATACAAGCGCAGTAGCTTAACGGCAGTACCCCGACTCCAGGCCATGATGCCATCAGACTTAGGTGGTGCTCTCTACTGAAGCCAAAACCATCGCCCGCAATGCAGCACGGTAGGGTCTGCCAAACCAGCGCTCCACACGGTCACCAAGACCACCACCGCACTCCCGCCATCGACCAGTTTCAAGCTTCCTTCAGCTTCCTTACATACGGTACTGGGCTTGTTACACGATCGGCACTCGTCACACACAACCGCCAGCAGAGTACGGCTTCATCCATAGCTTGGGATTATTTGTCCTCTCGGTTGGGTTTGGCGAAGTGATTTCCGTGGTGGTGCGATGTACAAAAACAAGTGCACCACGTCGACAGCATGAACGTACTGATGATCCCGTACACGCACGCTCCAGATCCCATCGCACGTTTTGCACTGTGAAAACACCAAGGCATGCCCGTTGCGGCAGCCTTGCCACTGAGACACTTTTGCCAGGTGTCACGACACACGGGGCGGTACCTGAACAGAAGCTCCAGCATTGCTGCCTCTGGTGCGTGCATGCTGCTTGCCATGCACCCTTCCACAACGGGAGCCATCCCCAGCTGCGTGACAACGTAACGGACACCACATCTCGCACAACACCCCCCCATTCGGACCCCGCCTTCGCAGGCGGTCCTCTATAAATAGCAGCCCCACTGCGGAGGGCAGAGTTCCATCCTTTTGCATTGACAGTGCTGAAACACCCAGCGTACATTGCAGTACAAGCACCCTTTAAACGTACGGACACACCAGCACTCCACGTCACTTTCCCCAGCCATCGCAGCATGGCCGACCGCACCCATCTGCGCACTCCCCAACCTCTCAGTCTCAAGTGTTCGCCAAACCGCGAGTTCTCATACGCTGGATTGTCATCGCAGGTTTGCGTACCCACGCCAATAGTACTAATCAGTGAAGTGCCGGGTGCCCACCAGCAGACGACTAACATCCCTGTGCGCTCCCCTGGTCACCGTCACCGCGCTGCTGCACTGTTGCATCACTGCTGCACACCAGGCGGCAGCACCCGCGTGATTGACAGCAGCGGTGTGCCCGGTCCGCTGCCGCCCGGCGCTGCTGACGCAAATACGATACTCCGCCGCCGCGACGGCAACGGCCTGCCGTACATCGCCGCCGCTGCCTCCTCCGCCGCCTTCAAGGGGTCCTGCAGCTGGCCTTTGCGCAACGGAACGCGGCTCTTCCGAACCGAGGGGCTCAGCGGACTGCCGCTGCCGCTGGGCTGGCGCAGGGGCAACGGCGACGGCGGTGACGGCGTACCTGCCACGGGCGTGGTGGGCTGTGACCACGCCGCCACCGTAGGGTACTGCGCTTGGGATGCACCCGGCGACCCAACTGCGTCCGCTGGCAACTCCGGCGGCTGCAGGAGGCGTGGGGGCCGCGGTGTGGGGCCCGCCGTGGATGGCCAGCTGCTGCTGATAGACCCCTCGCTCCCTGGCGCTGGGCCGGGCGCACCACCTGGCTGAACTTCCGTAACGGACTCTCGCTCCTCGGCACGCGTCAGTTCTCCCCCCGCTGCAGCTCCCTGGACCAGGTTCCCCTCAACCCCAGCACTCCCAGCATCGCCCCCGCCCTCGACATCGTCTGCCGCTGCAGCCGCTACCGCATTTGAAGCATGCGCATCGGCCCCCACCGGCTCCGCTGGCTCTGCTCTCGCCTCCTCCACTTTCTCCACCTCAGCCACCGTCTCGACCGCAACCTCATCCGTGATCCCAGCAGCCCCCTCTCCTCCCTCGGCCGCCTCCGCCTCCGCCGCCTCCGCCGCCTCCCTCTCAAACGCCGCCACCATCGCCTCCGCCACCAACGCGTCCACAGAGCTGTTCTGCGTCACCAGCTTGGCCGCAAACCTGTTCTTGCCTGTGCTCATCTGCCGCCGCATCGACGGCCGCCTCTCAACGCCCTCCCGCCCCTGCTCCCCCGCACCCTCACCCATAACCCCGCTGTCATCCCCCTCCCCTGCAAACCTGGACAACCACCGTTGCCTGACGGATTCCCGCTGCTCCAGCTGCCTTGACGCCTCCGGGGGCTCCCCTGCTGCACCCGCACGAGCGTCACCTTCCTGCTGAGCATGACCCATGGATCCTTCGGGTTGCTCAACTTCAGACGACGGGGACGTAGATCCCAGCACAGAGCCAGACCCGTCTTGGCCGTCCGTCGGGTCCACAACGAGGTATGAGGGGCACCCGCTCCCGCTGCTGCTGCGGCTCTCGGCCCCCAGCATGGCCGGGGGCCACTGCATCAGGTGGCTGGGGGCAGCAGGGCCCAGGATAAGGGGCCCGGGGCGCAGCAGGCCGCCGGGGGTGGACGGAGGAGCAGGCCCTTGTGCGGTGCCGTTGGCACTGGCGCCGAAGGGTGGGCCGAACAGGTGTCCTGCGCCGCTTGCCCTGCCCTGCGGTGTCACTGGTGAGCCCATTAGCCCACCGACGCGCGAGAGAGGGCGGGAGAAGGAGGGAGAGGCCTCGTTGACCGGCACCGACGTCCACGTGTTGTGCGACGCAGTGGGCGCCGGCGGCGGCGCCGCCGTCAGGGCGCCCTCGCCGCTGCCGGCTGCCGTACGTACGACAGGGATGCTGCCGCTGTACAGCGGGTTGTGGGGGTGCGTTGAGCCGCTGCCCGTGGAGGGTATGATGCAGCTGGACGTCCGTGGCACGATGAAGCTGTTGCTGCTGCTGCCAGTGCCGTTGCCAACAGCCCAGGCAAAGGGCGAGCCGCCGCCACCGCCGCCAACGGGGGTGGCGGCGCGCGAGGACGCGCGTGCGCTGCTGGCACGCGCGGCACGTGGCACGCTGTTGTTCGCGGCCACACTACCCACCGCGACGCTGCCTGGTCTCGGCGCCATCGCTATGCCCATGGCGCTCGTGTAGAAGGACCCGGCCCCGGGCGCGAACAGGTGGCGGGTGTAGGGGTGCTGCAGCTGCACGGGCGAGGCGCTGGGGCTGTTTGTGTTAGCCTGTGGGTTAGCGAGCAACGACGAGGCGGGCGGAGACTCGTAGGTGGCGGGAGAGGAGGAGGCGATGAAGGGACTGGAGGATGCGGGGGAGTCCTGGGCCGTGAAGGTGGGGGAGGGGATGTGCAAGGGGGTGGCGCGGCTGTCGATGGCTTGTGTGCGGCGGGGGAGGGGCTGGCTGTTGGGCGAGGGGGCGGCGGCGGTGGCGGGTCGGTCCATGAGGCCATTGAGCATGGTGCTGGGGCCCAGGCTGAAGGAGTAGTTGACGTCCGCGGGGGCGTACCTGTGGTGGTGGGAGGGAGGGGGTGTTGCGGCATGACAGTGAAAGCCAGTAGCACGGCTCAGCAAACCCAACATGTGCTCTGCTTAGTCTCGGCACAATACAGCCCCAGCCTAAGGTCAACCCAACCCACAGGCCACATTCAAAATCTGCCGAGACATCGGACACGTTGCCACCAACAAGGCCCGGCACCCACCCTGGTGGGTAGCCCTGGGACGCCCGCCGGGCTTTCCCCTGCTGCCGCCTGTCCACCACACCGCCGCCTCCTGCTGCTCCCCCAGCCCCCGCCGCAGCCTGCGCCTTGAGCACCTCCCTGGTGGGGGTCGTGGGCCGCGAGAACCGAGCCCTGGCGCCCTCGAGCGCCGCCGCCGCCGCCGTTGACCCCACCGGAGACGCCGGCCCCAGCCCTCCTCCCCCTAACCCCGCCCCCGGCGCCCCAGCCACTAAGCTCGACACCGCGCCTCCCAACGGCGTCCCCTGCCGCCCCTGCCTGCTCCCTCCACCCCTCTCCCGCTCCCTCTCCCCCGCCCCCTTCGCCACCCCCAACACCCGCACTCCCCCTCCCCCGCCCACCACTCCGCCTCCCCCTTCCCCCGCACCCGCTGACCCCCCTGGCGTATCCGCCAGCCCCACCGCTGCCGCCACCGCCGCTATCCCATTCGCCATCATGGCCTGCACGTTGCTCTTGAGCGCGCCGGGCCCTGGGCCCCTCAGGTCCAGGGGAATGAGGTTCTGCGGCATGGACAGCTGCCGCAGCTCGTGGCCGTGCAGGATCTTGTCGCGCAGGGTGGTCAGCACGGGCGCGTGCGGCGGCCCCTTGGCCAGGCCCGTGTTGGCGTTGCCGCCGGCGGCCAGACGGTTTTCTGTGATTTTGAGCTTGGCCTCCGCGACCTGCCGAAGCGCCTGTGGGGCACGGGGCACACAGCAAGCAACGGATGTACGCAGTTAAAGCCAGTGTGCATTTAAGGTACTAACAGCCTTTGCCTGGACAGCAGTCTGTCACAATCAATTTCGTCATGTGCTCCCAACGCATTCCGCTGTCGGCGCATCCAACTCCCTGACGCCTAATAGTGTTTCCGAGCGCTGGGTGGGTCCACTCCCGTCCTGTCCCTTACCTCCAGCTGCATGACCGGCACGCGTCGCACGAAGGTGGCCCTCCGGATCTTGTACACCACCACCTCGGCCAGGCACAGGATGGAGGCGGTGCGCTTGCGCACGTTGGCCAGCACCGTCATGTCGCCCACGATGTTGCCGGGGCCGATCAGGCACACCTGGGAAGGGACGGAGCAGGTGCGTGTGTAGAGGTGTTAGGATGGGCTAGGGCGGTACGACGGGTTGTTGGCCAGCACCATCACGTCGCCTACGAAGTTGCCGAGGCCGACCAGGGGTGTCCATGGGGGGCATGAGAAGATGCACAAGTCTGACGAAAGGGCTTGGGACTTTCGTTTTGGATGGGAGTGCTACCGGGGCCAAGAGCATCGCCGGGGCCGACGAGGCACACCGTCGAGGGCCATCGACGCACAAGCCAGGAAGGTGCGCACGCCGTAAGAGGCCTGTCCCAGACTGCACACAAACCACCAGCTCCATACCACCACCAACCCACCACCCACCCGGCCCCGGCCATCCCCACCCCGCCCGGCATCCTGCCCCGCACCCCCACCTGCAGCGCCCGCTTGGGGTCCGTGTCTCCCAGTCCGTGCATCTCGGGCTTGAAGGCGGGGTCCACCAGCACGCTGCACTGGCCCGCGGCGATGGCGTACATGGAGTCGGCCCGCTCGCCCTGACGCACCAGGTACTCCTTGGCGCGCAGCTCCTGGAAGGGGGACGCCGCGACGAGTGCTTTGAGTGAGTCCTACACGGTGTTTCACCTCCCACCCTTACATACCAATACCACTATTAATACAATACTGGTAGCGAGTGTTAGCGCAGCAGCCCTGGACGCCTGAGTAGCAAACCATGCGGCGCCGAAGTTGCACCGACTACTCATTCATGGCAGTCTGAACGGTTATGTTGGGTGCCGGTAGAATTATCACGCCGCATGACCGATCTCGTCCATCCACTTCGTCTGTCGTCCTACAGCCCCGAACTCCCCCCGCCCCTTTTCAATTGGCATGGCGTACCACGCCTGTCATCCACCACGTGGCCTCCCTCCCAAACGCAACAGTAGCCCTGCGGTTGGAACCCGCGCCCACGAGCAACCCCACCCAGCGCCCACCATCTGCGTGAAGCACGGCGCCAGCTTCCTCAGCGTCTCATCGGGCAGCTGCCGGAACACCTCCAGCCGGCCAAGGAACTCAACCTGGGGGGCGAGGGGAAACAAAGTACCGGTAACGCGAGGAAGAGTCGTAATGGCAGTCGGGTAAGCAGTCGTTCTGACCCACAAGAGCAGCACTCCGCCTCCTGCTCCAGCTCCCACATCGCGCACCGGCAGGCTGGCCGGCCCGTGAGCTCCGCGTGCACCGAGCCCCACACCTCGCACGCCCTGCACCCCGCCGGCAGTACTGTGGCGGTGTGGTAGCTCCAGCTTTACACTGTGTAAGCTTTACCCCCTCCCCCTCCCCCTCGCCATCACCTTCCAGGTCGCCAGGCTTGCTGGCATGTTACCCATCCCCGCTTTTCGTCGCTCCCGCCAGTCCCCCTGCCCACCTTGTCCTCAAAGTCCGGGATGTGCAGGTGCGCCAGGTACTTCCTGTAAAGCTCCTGCGGCACACGCAGCAGCAGGCAGCTGGCCTCCTGGCCCGCCTCCGCGCGGTGCGCCCTCCGGCTGGCGGACAGCAGGTCCTCGTCGCCAAAGCACTCGCAGCGCCCCAGCCGCTCAACCACTCCGTCGTCTGGGCGCATGGGAGGAGGGGGACAAAGGACGGGGCGGGGGGAGGGGCGCACAAACCCACTTGAGTGTGCTGGTCAGGATACCAAAGACGCACGCACGTGACGCTCTGCTGGCCCAGCGACCCGCCACAATCGCGTTTGCAGCCTGCAGCACCACCTTCCCCGACGCCCCGTCACGGCTGCGGGTCATAGACCCACCCTCCGTGGACTCGTCCTTGTCCCTGGCGTCGAACAGCGTCACGCTTCCCTCCACGATGACGAAGAACGCGTCCGACGGGTCGTTGATGCGGTACAGCGTACTGCCGCGGGACACCTCAATCACCTGCAGGACGCACGTGGGTGTGAGGTGGCAGCGCTGCACCCATGGGACACCGTATCCAGTGTTGCAACGCGTATGCACATGCGTGTGGCACGTGCCATGTGGTAGGTTGAGCTGCTGTTGTCCTGTGGAGGTGTAGCTCTGGCACAGCAAGCAGCTGCTAGGCACGCGTTGCTGCCGCTAGTGTGACTGGGTCCCGGCCCCAGGCCGGGAAGTGATACGCAGGTTGCCTATGCCGCGTCGCCAAGTTGGCGCAGGTGCCGAGCGCAGGGCGGACCGGTGGCCCACACGCGGCCGCACCGAGGGCTGGCGGGCTACCAGGTGGTCCAGGGGCTGTTGGCTGCAGTGGAGGCAGACGCACCTGCACCTGGGTGCTCAGCACGTGGATGGCAGTGGGCCCTGCGGCGGCGGTGCTGGGCGCGGAGGCCAGGAAGACGGCTGCAGGGTGAGGGCAAGGGGAGGGGAGTGAAGGTGGGTTGTGTTGAGGTGAGCGGGCCTGCATGCGGCTGCAGCGTGGCCCGTGGGACGCAGGGGTGAGCAAGGGAGAGGGATATGGATGGCGTAGGGTGTGGCGCTGCCGTGTGCGACCAGAGCGTGCGGGCCGAAAACGATGCCCCGGGCTTTACACTGTGATGACTGGCGTGGTGCAGACGTACCAATTTTGTTGTTCTGATGCGCACATGTCGATGCAGCCGGCCACGGTAAGCGCAGGCAAGGCGGTGATGCGGGGTGGGGGGTAAGGGGAGGGTGGTTAAGTTGGTTCAGCAACGTTGTGGGCGACGAGGCTGCGCCGGGTATGTGGGGTCACGCGACGTTTCCCTTGTGGCCTTCTTCGTACATGTGATGCGCAGGAATGTCCGCATGGGGAATGTCAGTGCTTTGTGAGATAAACTACCCAGGCCACTTCGAGCCATCCGAGGCGGCCTAATGGGCTCGTCCCTATGACGGCATAGTCTACCTGCACAACGCTTCTTTTAGTTGCTGGCATTGACGCAAGGAAGCTGAACTCCGCTCGTGCGCTGGGGATACGCTCCGCAGCTGCAGCTGCAGCGGCCGCTGCGGTGGACTGGGATGGGCCCGAAGTCTTTGCATCTTTCCCGTGTGGCATCTTATGATGCCTTGGCAGGCAGGCCGTCTATGTCGCTGAGCATGTACACATCTCAAACCACTCCTGGCGACTTCTACCAGGGGCACGTAAATGCGATCATTTTATATTAATGCTTTACATTTTATGGTTGCGAATAACCAGGTTTCTGCAGGTACGGGACAAGTTGCGTTGTAAGTTGTATCTTGTTCATAACCTGCACAGAGTGTCCGTGCTACGCACGCTCATATGTAGGGATTAAGATGTTTACTGGAGTTTGTGCAGCGGCTTAGACGTGAGGGGGTTTTCCGCAGCCTCGCGGAATGGGGTGATAACCGTATGACCGACCTGTGATCCTCGCCAGCACCGGAGCCCGCAACTACCGCAACTACGTTGATGGGGTAAAAAGTAGCATTTTCAATGGGGCAGCACGGGCTGCAGTCTTGGCACCGGGGTAGTGCCTGCGTTGGACATGCTTTTAGACCAGGGCGCAGGGGAGGTCCCAACCCTGGGAGGTCCCCTGTCTCATGCCGCACTCCACCAGTATACAGCACATTCAGCCCAGCTACGCACTACCGACTTGCCTTTATGGCGAATGCCTGACCGAAGGTATGATATGAGCCTCACTCCGGCAGCGCAGTTGGCCTCGCGGCACTTCGTCTCAACCTGTCACTACTACCTGTAAATCCACCCTGATCCACCCACTATACGGCATGTGCAGTTTGGAGCACAGCACGCAACGGCCGTCGACAACGGAACCTACAAACTCGCATGCCACCAGATTGTCATGAAGCGGCCTAAAGCTGGTGAGGAAATACAGTGTCGAATACACGAGCACTACCACCTCTGCACATTGCTTGCCCTAGAATACTGCCCTCCTGCAGCCTCCTGCTTCATTCGTTCTTCCCCACTCCCTCGTAGCCACTTCTTAACAGTTATCACCAGAAACGGTACCGTAGACTACGACGTAAGGGCGGCCGTCGCGTCGTTTGTCCCTTGCCTTGCTTACTGCACAGCCGTCAGCGTCATCTAAACAACTCAACCAACGTACTCGTCTCAGAGCTACCGTAATGCCAGGCACAACCACAAACGCCGCAAGCAAGTGCATCAATCTGCACCCATGCACCAGAAGCTTCGTATCTGCCCAGTTCTGCCCAAACTGCTGCACCCTGTCGTTTACCGAGGCTCACGGCAGGGACTGTACACACCTCCCGTCAGCCATCCCATTATATCCTCATATTCTTTGGCTCTCCTCCCGATTAACCAGAAGGACGCTTTATAAAAAAGGGTCGCCTGCGCCTATCGCGCCTGCATGCGCCTCGCTGCTTCCCGGTACGACACTGAGACACGTGCCGGCAGGTGCAAGCCGTCCACTCTCACGCCCCCAACCCCCAGCCTAGCAGGCGCCCCATATCAACAGGCAGCCGCTCCTGCCCTACATGTTCAACATGTTCTCCCCTAATGTTCAGCGCTTTCGAGGAGCGAGTTGCTCATTCACGGCCCCCAGACGTCTTTGCGGCCCAGCAGCGGCAGCAGCTTCTTTACCACGTCCTTGCCCAACACCTTGGACAGCGGCCGCGCCTCCGGCCACTGCGACAGCTGCACCTTGTAGTCAAACACCTTGGAGTACTCGTGCAGCAGCCGGTACCTGCGAGTACGGCATGTAGGCGCATTGCCGCGTCAAAACGCGCGTGCAAGCCGGTGCTTGATTGCATGTCAGGTGCTACGCGCGCAACTACTGACTAGGAGAGCATGGAGCTGTCAAGTCACTTATTGCCTGGCCGTGCATGCAGGTTGCACACCGTAGCCAGCTAGCACAGCATGTATGTCCAGGGTCCAGGGTCCAGGGTCCAGGGTCCAGGGTCCAGGGTCCAGGGGTCAGGGGCCAGGGGCCATGCCGTCACATTCACGTGCGAGCACCAACGCGTGTATGGCAGGCAAAGGTATCGTACACTACACGAATATTCCTAAGCGCGCATGGTAACTTGGTACGCGTGAACGTGATGCACAACCGGGACGATGGCGGTTTGGCACCATGCGGACGGGGTGTGGGACCATGCAGGCTTTCGTGGTCAGCCATGTCGGTGCGAGGACAACTGGAGGCGCCAAACATCACGCCACGGCACATGAAAGACACTCGCACAGCAAGCCAGCAGCGCCGAGCATCCCGTCCCCAGACCCCTTCCCCGCTCCGCGTTCACCACCCAAGCTGCAACGCACTCACCAGTAGCACGTGCGGGCCTTGCCCGTGAGGTACTTGGCTGCTAGCTCCTGGCCCCGCGCCGCAATGCGCTGCGCTTCCTCGTCGTTGTCCCGCGCCCAGGCCAGCTCCTCCAGCACATCCTCGGGACCATGACCTGGCCGCCAGAACTGTATGTAGGGCAGAGTGGGCATGGTCTGGGTACGCGGGCCGAGGGGCATGCGTGCGCCTGGGCAGTGCGTGAGGATGTGTACGGTACCCGGGAAGTGGGCAAGGGTATGCGTGCACCAGGGCAATGCGCAAGGGTGTGTATCCGGGTAGTGGGACGGACGGAGGGGGCCGTCTGCTCCAGGCAGGAGCTGGAAACAGACAGGCAGGCAGGCAGGTACCTTGGGCAGCAGCGTAACATGACAACCTCACATGTGCAGTCACCCTGGTGCGTGGGAGGTGCGCGCGCGACACGTGCCTGTGTGCCGTCCCATTACCAAGACGAAAGGCTTACCTCGATCATGTTGTGCCGGTGTTTGAGGAGGTGGTAGTAGTAAGTGTAGTAGCCTGCATGATAAGGGCCGAGTGCAGCCACAAGTAGATGAGCCACATAGAGCAAGAGAGGCAGATGCCTTGAACACAGCAGGCAAGCGAGGCGCGAAGGGCGGCCCTGGCGGAGGGTTCCCGAGAGACGAGCGTGTGCACGGTGGAGCGTCTCACGCACATAAAGGGGTGCATCGATGCTTAGTTATCAGACACCGCTCCACACCGACGACCAACCTAAGCGTGCGTGCGTGCGTGCGTGCGTGCCATCGCATTCGGGCCGGGGCCAAACGGCAATGCTAAGCCACGCACCCGAGTGCTCCTTGAAGACTAGCGAGCCCAGTGGCAGCAGGACCTCCATCCGCGTCGACAGCGCTTGGCCCTGGAAGCACAGTCAACACGAAGAGCGTCCGTGTCTCAGCTGCACTGAGTTATGCATTGCAGCGCTGCCATTACGCCTTTCGGCGGGACCCGCCCCCTTCCCCAGCTTGAACCAAACCGCATGAGGGGTAACTCAGCTTGCCACCCGTGTGCGCACACGTATGCCAGGCATGCGAGCTGCACGTAGATAGGGCATGAGGCAAGGAAGCGGTGCAGCTGACGTGGCAATGCGCTTAACGCCCAAGCCTCTGCACACCATACGAGCACAGCGCGTCAGCGTTCGTGCAGCAGCGTGTTTTATGCAGCTTACCCCCGAGCCCGGGTGAGGAGCAAGTCACATGGCGACTAGCAAGCTGCCCCGCCTGCACGTACACACACGCGCGCGTACGGCCCCCAACAGCCCCCAGACTGCCGTGCCCACCTCCAGATTGATCAGGTACTTGTAGGCCGTGTGCGCTAGTATGGGCCGCATGCCGCTGAACTGCACGTCCAGCTGGTCGCGGTGCTGTGCGGCGAAGTCCATGAACACGTGGCGCGTGGGGCAGGTCTTGCGCATGGAGTCACAGATGTCGGAGCCGTTGACGCCCACCTTGGAGATGAAGGGGTTGTGCACCCCGCCCGCAATCAGCTTGTATCGGCTGCAGGTGTGCACCGAAGGGCAATGCAAATGGGCATGGGTGAGGTAGGCGATGTTGCGATGGGCGCGGCCGTAGCAGTCAGGAGCTTGCAAGCATGAGCAGGGGCTAGCTCCCCCCCAGCTGTGCACACGATGGGCAGGGCTTATAATTTGCAGGGGACAGGAGGGGGGATGCCGGTAGCTGGCGGTACCTCACAAGGTAGGCGAATGCGGCCAGGTCACTTGCGAGCAAGTGTTGTTGCATCTAGGCGGCCTATCTCAGCGTGAAACTTGGGCAGCCTACGTGCGTGCAGTGGCCAGGCGAGCGAGAGGTGAGCACACCTGAAGCGGCCGAACAGCTTCGGCTCCTTCTCCGCCCACTCGCGCTGCTGCTTGAACTCGGGGATCTTACTGATCATGTTCTTGTCGTAATCCCGCATGTGGAAGTGCATGGCGGGGATGAGGATGGTGTCTGCGGAGGGCAGGGCACCAACTGGATGAACACGCCCGCGTGCCGTGCCGTCAACATACGCGCTGAGCATGCCAACACACGGGCTACCTCAGGGGCTCCCCTGTGCTACCTGTCCCCTGTCGTACAGTCTGCTGCCACAACCTGTACCTATGCATGGCAGCGACACGTGTGCCCCGCACACCCCGGGTCCACCCACCCGCGTGGTAATCGGACTTGCAGAAGGCAAAGACGGGGAAGGGCCCGCGGTATTGCGCCATGCGGCTGGCGTCTGGCTTGGGGATGCGCTCGGGGGGCAGCGTACGGTTGGCCACGGGGTTCATCCACAGCGGTGTAGGGGTGTGCTGCGCGCGGCACGGAGGGGGGAAGGGGCGACAGGGGTGAGCGAGGTGGTAGCTGTGTCACGCAGGGGAGATACAGGGTCAGGGGTGTCGGGGGCCGTGGAGCTGTGCTGCGCATTAGACAGGCGGTGATAGATGGGCAGCACAAGTGCGTACTACCGTGTACAGATCGCTTTGTATTGTTGTTGATCATACAGTACAAGGTGCTGGCCAGGCACCAGGTTGATTATACAGTGCAATGTGAGGCCAGAGGCAGCTTCACAAACCGCAGTGGATCGGCCCTGGAGAGTGCAGGAGAGTCAGCGCATAGTGCGCACGGTTGCGGTCAGCCGCCGGCTTAAGGGCTGTAGAACCCGCCCGCACGCCAGCTCGCCCCTTATAGGAACATAACTTCAGCCCCGCTTTCTGTGGCCGACTATCCATGGCACATCCGAGGAGTCAACGGTGCGTGTAGGCCACGTCAGGCTTGTCCCTTACTGTCCACGCGCTAACCCACACCCTAACCCACACTCCCAGCCCTCCTGCTCACCCGTGGCACGTCCGAGGAGGTGACGGTGTAGGCCACGTCAGGCATGTCCTTGCCGAACAGGTCGGCCACGTGCTGCAGCATGCGTACCATGGTTATCAGCAGGCTGGCGTGGTGGGACAGGCCCTTCCAGTCGGTGGGCTTGAGCAGGTAAGGAGTGCCGTTGAACACGCCCAGCACCAACGCACGCTGCTCCACCTGTGCAAGGCAGGGTTCGCACGTATGGCAAGCAAGATGCACGTGGGGGTGGAGGGTATCGTGGACATGGCGCGTCGCGGTGGCAGGTCAGCATTGTGCCAGGAGAGCCCAGGGGAGCGATGCTTGCAGTGACGGGGTTATGGGCAAGCAAATCAGCCGTATGAGCATACATTGAGGGGCGGTGGACTACTCACCGTCCCATAGGTCGTTGTGGTGTAATCCATGCGCTCTTGTGTCATTGGATATAATCGATGGATTTCCAGGTCCCGGTCGATTTGGCTGCGTAGCAATGAAGCGTTGCCGTGGCCATTGATTGCAGCGGACATGGCACGGCCAAGTGAACTGGGGCTAGCAAGTAAGGCACAAGGGCTCACCTGTAAAGCTCCGAGTAGTCGTCGCATTTAAGTTCCTGATACTTGGCAGAGCGCCACGGCGAGGGTATTGGGGTTCGTGCACCCGTCGCAACAGCTGCAGCGAACACGACAAGCCCGAGGACCGATAATCGCAACATCTCGTCGTGTACCTAAGGACATAAATGGACATTCATTGTGATCAACGCGCCTAGTAGTTATATGAGCGACATTGTGAGAAGACCCGGTCGCGTCCGTCGCGTCCAACGGTCGCGGCCAACCGCGGCGAAGGCGTACTAAGGCAGACTCAAATGACTGCACCGTCCTTCCAACATGTCCTCAACGCATTTCTCAGCTACCTGACCCTAGCGCAACCAGACAGCTACAGCGCGCTTGGCGCCTCGACGTTACCAACGCTTGCTCGCCATTCTCCATACACGGCTCCTACGGAAGCCCCCAAAAAAAATTCTGCCAAAGGGAGCACGAAGGCACCGCGTTAGTCAGGGGTTATCTTCACGGCACTGCGGGGAAGGCTGACACGGCACCCTGCAAAAAGACTCTTTGGCAACAACCGATCAACCGAGCTGCCGCACCGCAAGGCCTCAGGTTTGTGGGAACCCTGCCTGACGCAATGCGGCAAAAGCAGCGCATAGATAGGTCCAGGGCCAAGGGCACCCTGGGGCACAAGGTGCAGGTAGTGGGCACCAGGGGGCGGGTGCCTTGCATGAAGCGTCTGTATCACAGCTCTCACATCCGACCCATGTGCTGTACAATTCCTTACTCATCACGCACGCGTTCCCCTCACGTACTTCACTTCTGAACACTGGGCACATCAGCTGCTTCAACGTCGCCAACACCTCGCACGCGGCTCGTAAAGGAGAGATGTACCACCCCAGATCACCACCCCCAGACCTTTGTACCTCATTGCACTTCCACCCCAGATCACCACCCCAAAAACCCAATCACGCACTCACTTGCTCCGTCTCCACTCTCAGGTCTCCACTCTCATGCGCCTCTCGCCCCGCACTTCTCGCCCCTCCAGCTACGCACCTGCACCCACCTCTCCTCGCTTCCCCTCAACCCTGCCCCTGCTCCCCCGCCGCCTCGCTGCGCGCCACGTCGTCCTCGCCCCACACCAGGAGGTCTATCCGCCTGCTGGTCACGCTGCTCTCCAGCCGCTCCAGGCTCATGCCGCGATAACGCCCGTCAGCCCACGCGGCGCAGCTGCAGGGGTGGGGGTGGGGGCAAGGCGCGGGCGTCTAGGTTATAGAGGTGCAGTTGCGCGGTAAGAGTAATACACATTGCGTATTATGTGGGTGAACGTGTGAAACGCAAGGAAACCTTGTAAGGCATCAGGAAGTCACGGGAACGGCTGGTGCCGCGGTACCTCCTGTCACGGCAGCCCACGCGGCGCAGCTGCACGGCAGCGGGGAGAGGACGGGCATGGTCTGATGGACAGGGGGCCGGGGTGCACATACTCGCAGCAATGCTTGGCGCAGCTGCAGGTTTGGCGGATGGCATGCTCCAAAGTAGTAGTCAGTGGTGAGCAGGAGAGGCGTGGGGTAACGTCTGTGCGCCTTTCGTTGAAGGCTTCGCTATATGAGACAGCTACAGGCCGAGTAGGGAACGGCGGTGGGCGCTGGCAGCCTGAGGGAGGTGCAGATGATGTGCACACATCAAGCACGCTAGACACGTGCAGATGCGTGGGGTTTGCAGGAGTGGGCGCGGTTGTCTCAGTATGAGGGGAGTTTCACACTAACAAACCCACCGCTCCATCATTTTTGCTAGCAGTGGCGACTTGGCGAACAGGTCCTGCTGCAGGTACTCGTCTAGGGGCAGCCACCGAGCGTCCACCAGCTCAGACTCCTGCACATGCGGAGGTGTTAACATGTTCATCAAAGACCAAGTTCCGCTCCGAAAACGGTGCGGCTTCATGTTTAGCCTAAGCAGTCTACGGAGATGTCCAAGGCGGGCATGACTACACCTCCGGCAAGACCGGGTTCCGTCGCGCAACGGCGCAGATTCTGTTTAGGCTGGCAAATACAGGGAGGTTCCAGGCTTCGGGTGGGTTATAACACTGGCAGCGCTGCGCACTCCTATGCTGATCCTGCAAGACCGGTCAACACAGGTTGCACACGCACCTGGTGCGTGGGCTGCTGGTCATCCGGCGTGGGGCGCATGGCCAGCACCACGAAAAGGTCCGACTTGCCGAAGGCGAAGCCGTGCGCCTGCCGCAGCGCCAGCACCGCCTCGCAGCGGGCGCTGATGCCCTGCACATGCAACAGCAGGACCAACAACAGACAGAGTGGGGAAGGCGGAGCTTCCGCTGTGCGGCAAGGGATTGGGGATATAGGGGTGTGTCAGGGAGGCCTGGGCAGGGCAGTGGGTTGCGGGCGGTGATGCCCGAAGAGGACGGAGGCAGGGAGACAGGGATGGGGGCGCGGGGGTTACGGGCCAGGCAGATGACAGGAGCAGGGAGTGTGGAGGGAAGCACGGAACCCTCGGAAGGTGGCTCACTACCGCCACCCAGTGCGCGGTTCAGTGCTCGGCTACGCTAGCTTCCGCGTCACTAGTACTTTATTTCCTCCACGGCCGCAGTGCCAGGCGTCCCGCGTAACCCCCCTGCTTACCGTCTCCTCCATTAGCTCCCGCGCCGCTCCCTCCTGCATGTCCTCCCCCGCCGCCAGCAGCCCCGTGGGCATCTTCCACACGCCGCGGCCCCGTAGCGGACCCGACCGCTCCTGCACCACCAGCACCTCGCGACGCGAGTTGACCACGAAGGACCCTACGCCAACCTGCAGGGGCGAGGGGCCTGGCAGGTTGAGGGGCACCACCGACCGAGCCCCCCGGCGGGCATCCCCTACCAGTGCCTTGTAGCGGCGTGTAATGACGATGCAACTTGTTGAACGTTTTTGCCTCGTGTTCCCACCCCGCCCAGTAACACGTGCCCGCATATGTAAGTTTCTTACGTCATGTATGCACACAGCCCCTGCGTCCCCATCTGGTGACAAGCAAGGCGGGGCACTGGGCCCAGGGCCCCGTGGTGCAGGGTTGGTTGGAGCCCACTGGTGGGCGGCATCAGGGGCGGCATACGCTGCCTGGCCAGCCCTCCTGGAGCTCCACACGGTGCCGTCTACATGCGTACCCCACGCCCAAGGTGCCTCCTCGCAGCACACCCCAGCCCCTGGGTACCGTCTCACTGCACACCCCACGCCCCGGAGCCTAGCGCCCGTTGTGGCATGCCACGAGGGGCTGCTGTTCCGCCGGTGCCACGCAGCATTGAGCCCAGCCCGCCCTGGCCCACCTGGTGCGAGGCGTTGGGCGGCAGGGTGCAGGGCTCATCCGCGGGCAGCCACCGAGTCATCATCACGTAATCCTGGGATGGGACATGGGAGGAAACATGGCGCCGTCAGCCGTTGCGGCCCTGCGTCTTACCGTTTATACACGGCTGCAAAACGTGGGCCGTTTGTGTGCCAGCAGCCCACCTTTTCCGCGTGGTGGAACACGAAGCCCTGCTCCAGCGCCAGGGGTATGAAGGCGGCGTGGCTGGCGGGCAGCTGCAGCCACACGCCGCGCCGCCCCGCCGCCGCCCACGCCGCCAGCGAGGCAGACAGGCGGGCGGCGAAGGCGGCGGTGTCGTGCGGCGGCGGCAGGGCGGCAGGGGAGACCTTCTTGCCGTCGTACAGGTCGTCGGCCGCGTCAAGGAGCGGGAGGGCTGGGGAGGGAGGTGACGAGGGGGAGGAGCTGTGCAGCAGGCTGGTGCCGTTTTGGGCTGCCGGGGAGTGGGATGCTGCGGAAGGGTGTCAGGGGGAGAGAGCGTGGGGATGTAGGTTTGGCCGCATTCAGAGCATACGGGCCGCTTGGCGCTGATGCCAGTCCCACCTTGCGTCGGCGCCGCTGTTGCAGCAGCGTCCTTAACCATTGTGTTTCGAATACTGGACAAGCGTGCGGAGCTGGCGCGACCCACAATGTATGGACCGCGAGAGAAGCAGCGCACCCCTAACATCTCAGGTTGCAGCGCGGGGCAGGCTGCACATATGTGATGTACTCCCTCGAATAAACTTAAATTTATATTCCTAGTAAGAGAAGCTCATGTAGGGCAGCGGACGCGTGAACGTACAGACACAGACACGAATTGCGGAGCAGGTGGCGACGAGCAGGCTGTTTGTCTGCGTTACGTAAAACTTGTGAAGTTAAAATGATAGGGTTGCACTTATAAATGATTCTAGGAGTACCACGTTGCATGTGATTCGTGAGCTGGGGTGCCGATGGCCCCCGATGCAGCTGTCTGTGGCACAAGTCGCACACCAGCCAAGGGGCCTGTAACATGCCTCTCCTTTGTCTTCCTGAGAATAGACTATGTCAAAGATGTGTGGAACACGATCTAGGGACAGCAACTGCTCGAGGTGTTTCCAGGACGGGTACGTGGGGGAGTGTAGGGACGTG
The DNA here is from genome assembly GCA_004335795.1 of Chlamydomonas sp. 3222. Taxonomy (NCBI): domain Eukaryota; kingdom Viridiplantae; phylum Chlorophyta; class Chlorophyceae; order Chlamydomonadales; family Chlamydomonadaceae; genus Chlamydomonas; species Chlamydomonas sp. 3222. Next base: position 18,119 of record QAXN01001108.1, read on the forward strand.
CCAGGGCGTGCCGTGCAGGGGCCGCACACTGACTCTTCCATGTCTGCCACCTTTCCATGAAGTTCGTGAGAACTGCACATGTGGTCATCTGTCAGCGCGGCTGGCAAGTAAAGGCTTTGGGCTGAGGGACACGCACGGGCACTCCCTTGGCTGAATGGTGCTTCATTGCAGGTGCTTGGCCAGGGGAGGCGCCAACATGCTGCTACCGTGAGCCCATGATGCATCCAAGACTCCACTCAGTGTCCCGGTCTTATTTGGCGGAAAATTCTGANCCAGACCCCCCAATGACTGCGGAACATTCAAATAGCAGGAGCACTGCATTCTATCTTCGGACGGAGGCAGCGTTGCGTTCGATGCCATATCCGGTATCAGGCCAACAGCAAAAACGGTACCATCAGGCGTCCTGCACCACCCCTTTCCATTCACTACGGGGTACGGTGCGACCCTCAGCGGGCATCATTGTTGGCGTCTGGCAACTTAAGCGGATGCCAGCCCTACTTCCTAGTTGCACACCCACTTGGGGAACCGTACCCGGCTACCCAGCGCTCGCGCGTGCGCTGCCTACATGCCGGCTAGCGTTCTGCCGGAGGGGGGGCATATATTGCGGCCTCCGGCACAGGTAGGGTCTACCTGGTGTCATGGGAGGGGCTGACCTGATAATAATTTTCGCCTTCATTCCCCAGAATTCGGATGGTACTGCTCAGAATTTC
>QAXN01001109.1:0-21667 GCA_004335795.1 Chlamydomonas sp. 3222
GCTGGCCTGTCCTCTCCCGTATCTTTACCTGTAAACCTTTCCACAGAAAAAAAGCTCCATAAAGTCCAGGCCACGACGTGCGGGCCTCAAGTTCACCCTACCACAGCCTGGTCCCGCCCCCACAAAGCTTCTCGCCAGATGGCGCTGGGGGTGTGTAGATCGTGCGACGGACCTTGCCCAGAGGGCTTCTGACCTTGCCAGATTGCACAGGATTGCAGGTCGAAGTGCCCAGCGCCCCAGCCGTCGGGGCTGACTGGAAGCCTGGCGCGTGCCTGGCCGGCCGGTTTGTACTGGTTTGTACTGGTTTGTAGCAGTCGTAGCAGCCACGCACACAGCTTCCACTCCGGCGCGTCACCCGAGTAACCCCGTAATAAAACTTCCCCCACCATAGACGTTCCATGTTTGATCCAGTGTTGCAAGATCCATCACGCACCCCTGGTTGCACCTTGTAAAGCAGCGCAGGGCCACACCAGCGGAGGTGGACAGGACCCAGAGGACCCAGGACGGCCTGTCACAGGGTGCAACAGGGTGCGCGGGTGGATACTGGTGGGCATAGGAGTTGCGTTGCTACCCGCTTTCCTGCACGAGTAACCCCCATCTAACGCCGTGAGGTCAAGCGTGAGGTCTCCCTTGCGCGAGGTCTCCCTGGCAGTGGCAATACCACATGCCAGTTCCTGATGCTTGTACCACAACAAGTATATTGAGACAATGCGGCGTTGTTTATTTTACCACGGATGCGCGCAGATGCGAGTGGAGGGAGGCGGAAGTACGCCGTGAAACCATGTTCTAAGGGCTTTTGCTGCTGCGTCCGGTAGACTCCCCTGCATAGTGTAACCAACAAGGCACACATAACCAGGGGTTGCTGCTTTCGCTTTTGGCCTCTCGCTTTGACATGAGAAAAGCACTTGATAAGCTACCGCGGTCTGCGCACCGTGTACCATACTGTACCTATGAAGTTATGAAAGGACATGTAATTACTAAAGCGTAAACCGAAGGACCTGTCCGCTTGCGCTGTGCAAATTGGCTCAACTCGGTCGCGGGGCAGCGAACGAAAATGCACTCATGCCGGTGCAGTAGGTAGCTAGAGCAAATCAGGGTGGTACCCTGATGACTTTGGAAAAGGGCAAGAGCTATGGGCAGGAGTTCGCCCAGCAGCAGCTGGTCGACAAGGCGCGGACACGGCTCAACAACCCCACCCCACATCAAGTAAGCACAGCGCACTCGACATCGGGAGATGGTCATGGTGGGGAGGGGGAGAGTGTGCGCAGTGATGGAGCAGGGGTTACCAGGCGGCATAGTATACGGGTGACTGTGTAGACCAGGCAACGCTCACGTTGCCCACCACCCGTGCGTGGATCTGCTTGCTGGCCTTGCCCGCCTGCACCCCGACGCCAGCAAGCCGTGCAGCATTTTGATCAGCCTGTATACAAGCCTTGCCGTTGCCGTGCAGCATGTGCGCCTTTGTGGGGGAGGGGTAGCCCGTGCTTTGGCGTGCAGATGCCCAACGCTGTGTCCTCCTGGCCCCCGCCTGTACTTTGCCGCTTGGACGATCAGCAGACCAGGATGGCTTGCACACTCTCATGCAGAGAAGAAACACTCGCATTCTCTAAGGCCCCACCCCGCCTGGCCTCTTGACGCCCGCTGCGTACATGATTCGTAACACTATGGCGACCTCGTCCGCAGGCTCCCCAGCGGGAGCGGGTCAGCCGAGCCGCGGTTCCAGGCAACCGCGATGTGCCGTCCGGGCGGCGGCGCGGCGGGCGGCACTGGAAGTCGCTCCTCCGCCCCGACGTCAACATGGGGGTGCCCCAGCTGATGATGATCCTGGAGCCAAATGTGGTGTGGGAGCACACACAGGTGCGGGCAGCGTGAACTGCAGCCGTTGCATGCGCAGCGGCTCGGATGGGAGGTAGCAACTGCTGCCAGTCGTTCATAACTATCGAGCAAAGGCTGTGGGATGTAGCCTTGATCCAGCGAGGACTCAACGTACCGTACGGGCAGGTGCCCAGGTAAAGGCCACAAGCCTTGGTGTGGTGCTTGTAAACAGACAAGCGGGCTCGGGACGGGCCTCATCAGGGCCCTGGTTGCAGGTGGCTGAGGCGGCAGCCGTGAGGCGCTTCCTCGCCTCACCGCCCTCCTTCTATGTGCTGCTCTCAGGCGTACGTTGCAGCCGTGGGCAAGGAGATTGAGGCGACCATCACCCCGGGGGAGTTCTTCGAAGGCTGGCACAAGGGAGGCCGCAAGGTGCGCCACGCAGCGTACAACAAAAGGCCCTGCGAGCACGGCGGCATGCCCGGGTCCGATGGACGGCTGCGGCTACCGCATTTGCCGGGGTACTGGCGCATGGGGCAAGGCGGATGCTGGGATGGCGCAAAGTGATTAGGTTACGTCTCGCCTGCATCTGGCATTGGGCAACACTGTAAACCGAACCTATGGTGAGCATTGAGACCTCTTCTGGGCGTCCGCTGCGTAGATGCCCACAGATTGCGATACGTCCCCTGCTTCCCCTGCCCTGCCCCCAGGCCCACGGCGTGTACGAGGGCAGCTACTGGGAGCTGCTGGGCGACTGCGACGAGCTGATGGAGATGCTGCGCAAGATGAGCAAGGCGCCGGCGCTGCTGGAGGAGCCGCCGCTGGAGCTGCCGCCGCCGCCGGCGCTGCCCCGCTGGGAGGACTTCAAGCCCGAGCTGCACGTCATCCCGCAGCAGCCCACGCTGCCGCCCCTCAAGCTGCCGCCCTTCCGCGCGCCCATCCTGGAAACCGACGTGCCCTTTTTGGAGCCCGACTACCTGCCGGTGCCCAGCGTGCCGCAGGCGCCCAAGGTGCGGCAGGGGAAGGGACGGAGCAGCCACACGCCATGCAGGTTTCGACCTTTTAGCAGATACAACACCTTCCACCGGTGCTCCGGTCTAGCGGGTACCTACGGGGGTCACCCCATCTGCATTGGCCCAATGGCCGTGCTGCCGTGCAGGAGGACCCCACGCCTAGCTTCCTGGCCCCCGAGCTGCTGAAGCTGGAGGCGCTGCAGGAGCCGCAGTACGTGGACCCGGCCCCGCCTGTGCTGCCGGAGGCGCCGCGTGCGCCCAGCTTCGGGGTGCCCCGGCATGGGCACGACTGGACGGGGGAGCGGCCGTACCAGGTGGGGTAGCGAACCGCTGACACGGAGTGCTTAATGGTGGTGATAAGGTGGTGCCGACCAACTCACTAGACCAGCCACGCTGTCTTGTGCTGTGTTTTCACTGTCTGGGTTGATCCCTGCGGATACGTGTATCCTGCCATGCCCTGCAGTTGGACCTTCCGACCCGCGAGCCCTTCTTGGCGGCGGCACGCAAGCAGCTGCTGAGCGAGGAGGGGGAGTGGACCCACCCACCCAACCCCATGCCGCCCTTGCCGGAGCTGGAGAAGGACCAGGACATACTACGAGGTGAGCGGGAGCGCAGCAGTGGAGGCGGAGCACGCTATGCCTGAAGGGGCGCGCCGGGATGCTGCTGCGCTGTGGCCCTTGCCTGGCATGCCGGATGCTTTGCAGCAGCAGTGAGACGGAGTGCGTAAGAGACGGCATACCATGATGAAGGCAACTGAAAAGCTTTTCGCCCGTCCGCTCTGCTTGTATCGTTGTCTGTCACAGACCTGGATTTGGAGCCTATCCCGAAGCTGGAGCTTGCATGGATGGGCGGTCCGGAGCCCGACCCGCCGTACGCCTCGGTACCCGCCTCCCCTGCCGTCCTGTCCCGAGCCGGCTCGCGCCCCCCGTCCCGGCCCGCATCCGCCGTCAAGCCACCCACGCGCCCTCAGTCAGCTGTGCGCACGCCGCCAGTGAGCGCCAGCCCGCCGCCGTCTCGGCCGCGCTCCTCCGTGGGGCAGCCGGGCGTGCCGCCCATCCCCTTCCCAGGCTCTGAGCCGTCCAGCCCCGAGCGGCAGCCGTCGACCACCGTCGTGGCTGCTGAGCCCACGCCGCCACTGTCCGCGCGCCGCAGCGTCCCAACCGTTGCCGCAGAGCCCAGCCGCGCCACACCCGAACAGGTGGCATGGGCGGAGGCACTCTCCATCCCGTCGGAGGCGTCCGGGGCCCCGAAGGTGTGGTGCAACTTTGCGGCACCCTTCGCCGACCTTCCGCCCGTCATGATGCCGCCGCGGCCCGAGCCGGTGAGTGGGGTGCAGCCGTGTCGTCAAGCAGGTGCCGCACAAGGTATGCAAGCCCCTGGCAAGTCGGCGCTGGCTCGAACCGAACGGCGGTTGCTGTGATGCTTCAACTGTGGTAGACACTAGCTGCGAACGACGATCCGGGTGCCCTTTTTGCGCAGGGTCGGGAACCCGCACCCGAGGACTTTCCCCACGAGGCGCTGGAGGACCTACCCGCCTTCGTGGCCGCCGCCCAGCACCCGCTGCCCGCTTACGAGGAGCCGCAGCAGCACGTGCCCTCCTGGGTGCCGCCCTCGGAGCCGCGCCCCATCGGCTTCCTGCGCGGCACCGCGCCCGTCATCATCTGCGACGTGTCCGGCACCATGAACCCGCGGCAGCAGGGCCGCTTCCGCGAGATGAAGCGCTGCGCGGTGGAGCTGCTGGACCCGGAAGGTGGGCCGAGCATGCAGGGCTCGCACCTTCCGAGCGCATCCGACTGCCTCTGTAACCTACATCTCTTGGCAGGCACGCGCGTGGCAGACGTGATATTGTCGCTGTGGGTGGCCTTTTCAGTTGACACGCTGACTATATGGGCCCATGGCGTGTTGCTGCGTGCAGGCGAGCTTGCCACGGCGGCCGTGGCGTTCGACGTCATCACCTTTTGCAGTGGGGCGTGGAGCTGGGCGGCCGGCTACGGGGAGCGCATGGGGCTGCTGGCCAGCAGCCAGGTGCTGTACTCTGGGCGCCAGGTTGGAGGGAAGGCCAACAGCAAGACACCCGGCGGAGGGGACACCGGTACGTCTAGTGGCTTGGCCACATACGTTGTAAACCTAACTCCTAACGTAGCATGGCATGCCACGCATGCGACCGTTGTACATCATTTGCTGGGAGCTCCGCCCCACAAAAAGGGCGTAACGCTTTACCGTTGCCGCTGGCAGGCACTGGCTCGCGCTCTGGCTCTCCGGGCCGCAGCACCAGCCCCGGCCGCGGCGGCGGCACCAGCGGTCGGCAGCTGGTGCTGCAGCCCACCACGCCCGACATGCTGACGGACGCGCAGCGCTGGGTGGCCAACTGGCCCGACGCCGTGGGCAGCACGCACCTGCTCACGGCCTTCAACCTGGCGGATCACCACCCGGGGGCCAACTGTTGGTACGTGCTGTCCGACGGCATGGCGCACGACCAGCAGGCGTGCGTGGACTGGCTAGCGGCGCGGGCCTCCACGGGGCTGCCGGTGCCCGTCATCCACGCGGTGGGCTTCATCCCGGCGGACGCCAACCCCGACAGCGCGGGGGAGCGCTTCCTGCGCACGCTGGCGGAGCTGACGGGGGGCTCCTACCAGCGCTACACACCGGAAATCGCCAAGAGTGAGCGGCCCCGTGTCCCCTGGGGGCACCTGCGGGGTGCTGCCGGCATTGAACCCGATACTGCATTGCATCCTAGCACGTGCGCCTAATCCAGCCCCAAGTTAACTTTGCTGCTTTAAGCTTAAGCGGTATGCCTTTCTGCCGTGTGCTTTGGTCCTCGCTGTCCGCAGTCTGGCAGCCCGGCCAGGGCTTTGTGCGCTACAACATGGACCAGGAGACCCTCAGCCAGCGCACCGAGCGCGAGTGGGCGGAGCGCCAGCTGCGTGCCGAGCGGCGCAAGAACATCCGGCTGGGCATCTTCGAGCCGCTGGACGTGACCATGGAGCGCGTGGCGGCGCTGCACGCCTCGTCGCGCGTGGCGCCGGCGCTGCGGGACAACGCGGCGGCAATAGAAGCGGCGCAGCGGCGGCATGCGGCTGCCGTTGCGACAGTGGAGGAGGCCAACCGGAGGGCCGAGGAGGACGCACAGGCAGCTTATGAGGAAGCGACCGAGGCCGTGCGGTTGCGGAACCAAGCGAAGGTGTGCGACTGCGTTGTCGTTGGCAGCTGCCCGTGACTCTGCATGGACCTTGTGGGTTAGCCAGAGCATCTCCGCACACTTGACCGAGTATAGAAATTTCAGGCCTATGCTGTAGTGACCGCATAATCTGACTGATTCTCGGTGAACGCGTGCACCCAAAATTGGGCCCCAGGTGGATGCCGCGAAGCAAGCATACCTGGAAGCCCAAGGGGACTGGGAGGCGGACTACTTGTCACGGTTGCAGGTAAGGTACCGTGGCGGCGGCTTTGCGATGTGCATGTGCCTACACTGCGCACAGCTAAACATGACGCGTCACGGTACATGATGCGCGACGCCTTGCCTCAAGCCCCGTTTGGCGTCTGCGCAGGAATGGGAGGACACCAAGGCCATGCTGGAGCAGCAGCGTGAGGAGCAGCGGGCGGCGCAGCGGGCGGCGGCAGCGGCCGGGGCGCCAACCTCCGGCGGCGCCTCCCGACCCACCTCGGGCACGCGCTACGCTGCCGCCCGCCGCCGAACCGCCAGCGCCACCAGCCTGCTGTCGCCCCGCCTGGCCCCCAGCGAGCAGCGAGCGGCCTTTGCAGCTGCCGAGTACGACGCTGCCATGGGGCTGGAGCAGCACGCAGACAAGCTGTCGCCCAGCAGCAGCCCCTACCCGTCGCGGCCAGTATCGGCGGTGCGGCCGCTGTCAGCAGCGCGCGCGGCTGCTGGTGGCTCTGGGTCTGGGGGCGTGGGGAGACCGCGCAGCGCCAAGCCCGTGCCTGGGGGTGAGGACCCTGGCGCCGCCCAGGAATACCTGGAGTCCATCGCGGAGGACCTGGCGGAGGCGTCGGCGCCGCTGGATGCCGTATTCGGAGCGCCAGCGGGCGCTGGCGGGGCCGGGGCCGGAGCTGGTGCACGGCAGGCTGCGGTGGCAGGGGTGGCGGAGACAGACGATGACGGGTTAGACGATGTTGCAGTGGGCGGCGTTGACACGTCACGGGGTTGGGGGAGAGGGGGCAGCAGGCGGGGCAGCCGGGACCAGGACAGCAGCCGTACATCGCGGTCCGACCGGGCGGCGTCCTCGTCGTCCTTGGCAGCAGGAGCGAGCGGGGGCTTGCCGCCACGGCCCACAAGTGGGGCGGGTGGGGGCCGGCAGTCACGGCCGCCATCTGCACGCCCGTCAGCGCGCCCCTCGGCGGCCCGGCCCCTGTCCGCGGGCGGCAGCATGCCCTGGCTGCCAGAGGGCTCGGTGCTGCTGCCGCCCGTGCCGCAGGAGGGCTCAGCCATGATGCCCCCGCCACTGCCGGAGCCGTCTGCGCCGCTTGTGCCCCTGCAAGGGGAGGCCAGCGAGGAGTTCAAGGTGCGAAGCTCGTACTTTTAGGAACAACGGGTAAAGTTGTGTCCAAAGTAGCCAGCCGTCAACATGTGTGTTCTGCTTCGCCCTTCATACCGCATCCGTTAGCTCAGCCGCCATGTTTGTGCCGAGGCTGCCGTAGTCAATACCAGGTACCAGCAACAGGGCAGGTCACGAAGCAGCTTGCATATTTGACACTACTGACAGTCTACCATGTCGCCCCCATGCACCTCAACCCACCCTACCCCACCTGTGCACTCCCAGCGCCGCATCTTCCCCGCGGTGGTGGTGGAGGAGCTGGACGCTGCCAACGCCGCCCGCCTGGCGGAGATCCGCACCGCCTGGGAGGACCTGGTGGCGGCGGACCTGGCGGCTGCGGGCGGCAGGCGGCTGGCGGTGGCGGCGCGCAACGCGGCACGGCTGCGGGAGTACGAGGGCGCGGTGCAGGCGGCGTACGCGCAGGGGCTGCTGCGGGATGTGGTGTTCGGTGTGGCGGTGCGCACGGCGGCCAACAAGGAGATCATGGTGGGCGGGGAGGCTAGGGGTTCAAGGGGTGGGGGGGCAGGTTGTGCACTGCCGATCTTGTGTACGGCAGTAAGAGTTCCACCAAGAGCACGATTTTTACCCTAACTTGTGCACAGCAGCAGCTGGTCTGTCCACCCCGCATAGGCCGACAGCACAGCAGCGGACGGTCTTGACGCACTTATGTATCGGGAACCATGTTTCGCCCCGCACAGGACCAAGCCGAGGCCGCGTACCAGGCGGAGCTTGCACGCGTGCTGGCGGAGAACGAGCGGCTGAGGGCGCTGCACACGGCAGAGGTGGAGGAGAAGCGGGCCCGGGAGGAGGCTCATGCACAGGTATGATGCAGGGAGATATGACAGGAGTGCTCGCAGCATTTCTGTAGCACTGGCGATGTGGTGCAGCTAGTGGGACGTGGTGTTCGGTGCTGGTTGCTAGAGTCTGGGATACACGTCACCTCTGTCGCCGCGGCGCAGGCCTACACCCGCTGGGAGGACTCCCGGGCCGCCGCGCTAGCTACCCACGAGGGGGACAAGGTGCAGGCGCGGCAGGAGCACGACGCCAACGTGGAGCGGCTGCGGGCGGAGTGGCAGGCCAAGAAAGAGGAGGTGGGGCGGGAGGGCCCGGTTGGGAAGCTCATAGACTGCTCAGTAGTGTATCAAAGCATACAAGGGCGGCGCATCCTTGACGCCTCCTATGTTGCAAGTCCTGAAACGTGTTACGGTATGTGGTTGTGTCGTACGCCCACGCCAGACGGACGCGCTGAACGCCGCGCTGCTTGCCGAGGCCGAGAAGATGCACGAGGCGCTGGTGGAGGCGGTGAAGGAGGCCAACCGACAGCACAAGGCGGAGCACGCGGAGCTGCTGCGGCAGCGCAAGGAGGTGGAGGCTGCCAACCTCAGCAGGATGGTGCGTCGCCAGACCGGTAGAGCGCGTAGTTGTCATCGTGTGCAAGTACAACTGTACGATCGTCACCCGGATTGTGTTCCTGACATGGAAGTTCGACTGACGGTACTGACGTGCGAACTCATACCACGTTCAGGCGGAGGCCAAGACTGCGCACAAGGTTCGGGTGGAGGCCCGCGCGGCAGAGAACGAGCGTCTCATCAAGCAGGCCGCGGAGGAGCACCAGGTGGGACACGTGCCAACGAATACTGCCCCTTCGTGTAACCACAGTATTGGCTTACGTCGCCAACACCGGAAGCACGTTCCCCAGCGGCTCAAGGCCTCAACTTTCCTGTTCCCCCAGGACCTGTGTGTGCGGCTGGCTGAGGAGTACGAGGAGGCCCGCGTGGCTGCGGAGGCGGACCACGCCGAGCTGTGCGCGTTCCTCCGCGCCGCCAACGAGCAGCTGACGGACGAGGCGCGCAGGCGCTTCCAGGAGGCCATACAGGAGGTGCAGGTGCGTGCACGCGTGGAAGCGTTGCAGGTGGGCGGAATCAGGTTGGGGAACAACACAGCAACGGAGGTACTTTGCACATCCACAAGCAGACCGTATTGCGCGCAGTTTGGCGTTGCTTGGGGTCAGTTCTGATCAAAAGGAACTCAAGTGTCATACGTCGCCTTCGTTCTCTGCCGCCTGCACAGGAGATGCACGAGGCTGAGTGTGCGGCTGCTCGCGAGGCGCACGAACGGGAGATGCAGCGCGTGAAGCGGTTCAACCAGGAGATATGGCCCAAGGTGCACGTGGCGCGCATCGCGCAGGTAAGCGGGTGTGGAGAACAGTGTGACGTAACGCGGTCAAGGGAGCGTGCGGACAGCACGTTCCATAGCGTCGTGCTGGGTACCGGAGCAGATGGGCTGCAAAATGTTGCCCCGTCTAGGTGTTCGGAGCAGTGTCCAGTGTCGATTACGCCCCCGCCCCCGAACCCTGCAGGCTGAGCTGGGCCGGGTGCAGGCGTTCGCCGAGCACATCCGCTTTTGTGCCAACAAATTCGAGATGGGCGTCAACCTCATGCCCAACACGCCCAACTACGACCGCGTGGTCGAGATGCAGGTGGGGCGGTCGGGGGCGGCGTGGAGGGCACCACGTGTGTGGTGAGCTCAGCTCCAGCGCTGGTCTCACTAAGGCTGCTTAGATCTGAAATGCATGAAGACTGCCTCGTAACTCATGTGCTCCTGTGTGTACCGCCAGGCCCTGACGGAGGCGCTGGCCCGCGCGTTCCCCGACATGGCCTCCAACGCGCTGCCGTGGCCCGAGCACGAGCGCCGCGAGGAGCCGGGCACGGGCTGGGTGGCGGCGCCGCCCACGCGCCCTCTGACGTACCGCGACCCGGCAGAGATCATCTCCCGCATCGCCCAGGTGGGTCCCGGTTTCAGTGTGCAAAGTGCCTCCGGCCCTCTTACCCAATACGCTTCCGTCAAATGCGCACGTTGGCCTGACCAAGCACTGACGAAGCTGCATGCACCCACTGTGTATTGGCATTCCCACAGGGCAAGGCGCAACCAGGTGCCGTGCAGCCGGGCGTGGGCACCTTGCAGCCGACCACGTCGCGCACACCCTCGCCCCGGGCAGTACCAGTCGCCGGCCGGCTCTCCTCTGGTGGCACACCGGACGCATATGGTCAGGGTGCCGCTGCTGCCACTGATGCTGTTGGCGTGCATGGCCAGGGGCAGGGTCAGGGCCAGCCAACTCGCCCCACGGCTCTTGCGCGACCGCTGTCGGCTGGACGGGCGCGGTTCGCCAACGTTCTCCCGGAGGGCCGCCCCATCTCGGCGATAGGGCCGGGGCGTGTTGAGGCATGGGGTGCTGCGGCGATCTCAGCTATCTCGTCACCCGGCGGCGGGAGAAGCCGACCCCAGTCGGCTTACGCTAACCCTTCAGCACTGCGACGCAGCAACACCCTGGGGCTACGCGCCTCCTCACCCCGAGGCCCAACGTCGGGGCTAGGGGCTGCCGCCGCAGCAGCTGCAACAGCCGCTGCCGCCAGCAGCGCTCGGCCGCCACGGCCGGCGACCGCTCGGCCCGCCTCGGGCCGTGCGTACCAGCCGCAGGCTCAGCCCACGGTGCCGCAGCAGCAGGCGCCGGGGACCATACCGGCGAGGCCGCGCAGCGCCGGGCCTGCACCGCGCCCCGCGCGTGTGGCCGTGGACGTCGTACCGCTGCAGGTAGGGACCGCTTAAGCTCATCATCGGAAGTGGGACAAGTGAAATGCCCAGCTCGTACGGGCTGAAGAAGGTTGGGCCTTGACGACCGTGTGCCCTAAAGTTGCCCCTGCATGCTCCCTGGTTGCAGGCAAGCATTGCGCGTTCCAGGGCGCAGGCGGGCGCACATACGCTCAACGCAACGCAGCTAGCGGGATTCGGGAAGGACGTTCCTCGGCTGCGTTATCCAGAGGTGGACGTACCAATGCCACTCACCGTGACCCGGTGAAGGGTCGGTGGGTCTTGTGACCCCGGTCTGGAAATAGTCCATAAGTTCTGTCTAGCATGCGTTAATGTGTAGGCATGCCACCACGTTTCTTCCTAGACAGCCGCCGCCTGTGGGTTGCAAGCCTCAGGACCCCGTTTGCTGTCCAGGGGACACCTGTTGCTGTCCTACACTGGCATGGTTGTGCGCTGTTGCATCAACGGGTGCATGCACGTCTCGGATGCCGGTGCTTTACTGGGTGCAACATGCATGTGATCGATTCATGATGCATTTGCACTGTGCCAGCAGGTTGTGTTGACAGCCACACGTAGCTACGTACCGAGTGCAACCTGCAGGAACCTATCATCTTTGTGGTATCCCTTGGGCCCTACGGCTCCACGCTACGGCTCGTATTGAAATTTACACCTGCCAAGTGTAACAACTGACTGACTATCGTTCGTTGCTTGAGATGGGCCACATTGTTCCGTACGATGGAGCTATGAGGCGAACGTGCGTAGCGTGGTTGCTGCACAGAGCACCCGTAGAGCTTACGGCCGTTTCTGTAGCATCGAACCAGATTGACCCTGGATGCGGACGGGTGCACCCTTCTGCCTGGGCGTGCATCCGCTTCAGGATGGCCGGTGGGATGGCCCTCTCCACCGCCCCAAGGGGGAGCCCAAATGCGTCCAATATACCGTACCTTTTTTAAGCCTCGGTAACCTGGCTTAGCCGTCTTGACTTCATGCCCTCAGCGGCCTACCACTGTGCCAAAGAGTGGCTTTTGGTACCACTAGCTGCTTCATGTTGGAACCCTGTCGGCGGCAGTCAGGGTTTCTCCCCTGGTTCCACAGCCCTGGAACCCAGCTGGTCCTCACCCACCAGGGCACAACCCACAAGATAGTGTTGACAATACCCGGCAGAACAGGCATGGGCCTCAGTGTTGCTTATGCTGGCTTTCCACAACCTGGCTCAAGTGGAAACGTACTTGCCTTTCGTACTGACGAGAGCTATTGCCCTGTTGCACTCCCCTGGTTGCACTTGCGAGTGGAATGACACGACACGTGAGACATGTTCCAGTTATGTGTAACATGGGGCCCGACACGCTGGATACCACACACGCAGACAATTTTGACAGTTACGCCATCATGGTGCAGACTCTGGCCTACAGCCACGTCTCCCCCGCACGAGCACCGGCATCTCGAACACGTATGCCGTACGACAACCGCACTGCGCTGGCCTCATGCTACACTACAAACTACTCAACATAGAGTACCCTGAGCCGCTACTGGCAGCGGCGTCAGGCCGCCGGCATCGCAAGGGTCCCAACGGCTGCGGTGTGCCGCAGCGCCCTGCCACCACAGCTGGCCGCAGCTCCGCCGCGACACGCCCAGCAGCTGCTGCTCCCTCCGCCCCCCGGTGGTCGTGCTGCGACCCCTCCTCCTGCATCCGGACCTCAAGACCCCAGCTGCGCCCGCGGCTGCTTACATTGTGAGCTCCATAATGGCGGACACAATGTCGCCCTCGGCGTTTTTGAGCGCCTTCACGGCCTTTGACCGGCTGACGTTGGCTTGCGTCATGACCAGCTCAATGTCCTTCTGCTCCACACCGCTGTCGTCCACCTCCTCGTCGTCGTCGTCCGCCGGGCCGGCCACGGCGCGCGCCTGGGCGGCCTCAGGCTCTGCCCGCATCTTGAACTGCTCAGCAGCGGCAGCCTGGGTCTGCGCGCTGAGGTCCTCGATCTTGGCCTGCGGGTAGCAGTCAGGGCACCATTAGTTAGAGTAACATGTCAGTCAGGATGAGCATTGTCATGGGCTCGTGGAGGGGCCTCTAACGGGCTGGGAGCAGCACCCCCAACCAGCGGGCGCGGTGGAGTGCCGTGGCTGCCGGGCTCATCAAACCACAAATATTCGTCCCCCTTGACCTGTACCTTGCAAGTTATGCAAGTTGTGCCTCCCGAACGTGTGACAGTAACCCCTGGGGACCCGCTGCTGCTTCCCAGGCCTCGTCAACAGCCCACGCTCACCTCGCCGAAGATGATGTAGGTGTCCGACGCAGGGCTCTTGAAGACGTCAGGGGACTGGATCACGAACAGAATCTGTGGGCCCACCATAATGAGATGGAGGGGGACGGAGGCAGTGCTCGGCCCAAGTCGAGGGAGAGAAATGCCCCGTCCCAAGACAAGAGCGTCCCCTGGGTCACGATACATACAAAGCTAGCGGACCCCCCTGCGCCTTCCTCTTCAAGCCAGCCCCCATTCCTTACGTTCTTGCTCTTCTTGATCGTGACACGGGAAACGCCGGGCACGGGCTTCATGCCGAGCTTCTGCATAGCCTTGCGGCTCTTCTTCTCGCTGCGGCTCTGCTTGCCGCGGCCACCAGCCTCCTCATCTGCAGCACATAAGTGCACAAATTCGTCACGGAACGTTCGAGCAAGTTGCCACTGAGCCGAAGAGTCTGAGTTTAGGCTCCACCAGGCGGCATACACCGCGACGTAAAGATCTCGTCGTTGTTCAAAAATGCTTTTGTTGCACTGCATATAGCTAACTAAATCCGCGGCTAAATGAGCGACCGGTGCCGGCGAAAGCCGCAAGGTCTGCTGAAGAGCTCCGCAGACTTGGGCACCAGCAATGCTGTTCTGATCAGATGACAGCATGTCCTATACTTGCTCTGCGCGCTGGTTGTGCTGCAGGCGCGCCAAGCGTGCTGATCCTCAGCGTCCGCAGCCGCCAGAACTCACCGCCCTCGTCGAGGTCCTCGTCCTCGTCCTCGCTGACCTCGTCCTCATCATCCTCAACCTCCTACGTAGCGGGTATATGAGTCATGGTCAAGTTTGCTGCTAGCTGGGCCTCTCACACCCCAATTTCTCCAGCTTGCCCACCTCAACCCCCTCCTTAGCCTCGTACTCCTCCTTGGTCATTTTGAAAAGAGTCTTCCTAAGCGAAGCGAGAGTGCTGAGGTTGAGTGAAAGAGACAGGTCCTGGGCTGTGACACAACTTTTCCCTCACCCGCGTACGGCGCTTCTCTCGCTGAAAACAGAATGGAGCCCTTATTCCGCCGCACATGTACAGTAAATCTTCATGAAAATTATACGAATTTCAGGAAGGCAAACGGGCTCGACGACCTGCATATCCTTGACAAAGCGACCCAAACCGCTGCTGCACGCTCTATGTTTCCGCAACACCGGACCTTGCGCAGGTGTCTGCATGTGACAATACATGCGAGGTGCCTCCGCCAATAGGCGGTGTGGAGTCGTGTGGCCGTATGAGGCACGGGCCGCGAGCATCCCCAGCCCAACACACGTGCGTTGGCCTCTGGTTTGAAGGACAGCGCACGTTCCATGTGTTCTCTTCACAAGTCAAAGGAGCCCATATTGTAGAGCGGACATACTTTGGGATGTCGGGGGAACCGGGGTATGGCGAAGTCCGCCGAAAGCCCCCCACGACACATGCAGATAGCTACTTGTACCTACTGAGCCTGGACTGCTGCTAGAGCACCATTGAGCCCTTACACCTTACTACGTATGCTTCTGATGCACTTTCCAACATGGTTTGATGCAGGCAGGTAGCTGTTCCTGGCACGTGTGCCCAGGTGTGCCTGCACACGCATGTAGCGGTAGATGTGTGGGACATGCAGTGCGTAGTAGCACAGGGGAAGAACGGTAACGCGGGTACTCAAAGCAATCCCACTGTGATCTGTGAATCTCAACAGTGTGGGCAGCATGCCGGTACAGCAGTCAGGGGCACGGTAGCAGACGGGGCAAGGTGCCGTTGGGCCGAGTCAAACTAGCTTCTAGCTTCTAGCTTCAGTGCCATGCTTCAGGCTGGCAGCAGGACGATGAGACCAAGTAATAGACTGGATGCTCAAGAACCATGGGAGTCTCCTAGAGTCTCCCTTGCCGAGTAAGGCCTTGCCTGTTGTGGCCAGTCCTTCTGTGCGTACAAAATACCGACGACATTTTCCTGCCGTACATGAATCTGCGGTCCAGGGCTGGCACGGCACGTGGCAGTGCCACGTGCACCACGACCCAGTACCGTAACCGCACATGTGACTTCGGTTTAGACTGGAGTGTCGTCCATGGAACTTGCTTTGGAACTTGCGTTTGTACCTCCCATCACCACATCCTTCAGCACCAGGAGAGTCCCCAGGAGGTCCCAGGGAGACAAGGCGCCAGCAAAGTCACATCACAACAACTGCATGTACCAGTCTAATACCAAAGCCATGACGTTGTAGAGCGGAACGTGGTCTTGGCGGAGGGGTAGACATGTCGACCGTCGAGCGTCGACTCCAAGTGCATATGCATATACTACACACTTCTCATGCCTTGATGCCTGATGAACGCTCCCCTGGTGTCTGGCAGCTCACCAGAGGCAGGGGAGACCGGAGGGGACCTCCCTTGCTTCGGGGGGTTGAACTGGCCCGACCGGATTTTGAGCCTGCTTGATCGCATTTCAGGAAGAGACCCCGTATTTACCGTTCTTCTTGCAAAGTACGGTCCTTTTTGACCGTACTGTGCAGCCCAGGGGTAAGGTGTGGGGCCGGGACCGAGCTGAGGCAGCGACGGCTAACACGGCTTGCGAGTTTGCCGACGTACCAGGGCACCCGTCCCCTTTCCCCGGCCTCCCTCAACACGATCCAGTCCCCCAGACCGCCATAATGGTACTTGCTTGGGGTCTGGCTTCCAAACGCTGTGCGAGGGCTACTCTACGGAGCTCCCCACGTTGCATGTTACGTTGCCATGGCCGCACGCAGGATCAACCAGGGGATTAACTGCACATTGCCTTGCCATGGCCGCAGGAATAACCGGACGGTATCAATGCGTGCACCATGCATGCAAAACGATTGCAGTGCTGGCAACACATGGAGTTGCAAGCTCCATGAGCCCTTCTCTCTAGCAAAGCGCTATCACCGCGGATGGGTCTACGACCAACACCGCTACGGAGCCCTGGACTGCCCTCGCAGGATGCCACCAGATGCCACCCCTGCTGCCGTCCACCAGCCGCACTTCTTGTGCTTCGTGCAGAGTTTACACCTTTACAGGGGTTAGGCGCCAGAGTCCGATTTTGGAAGGTCGCCTCAGCAAGAAGAAGACGCCTCGCCTCCACAACGACAGGGGGGTGCCGTTTGTACACCTGCTTTTTCATGTCAGGCCCCCCACAGCGATCATCAAGCTGAGATAGGAGATGCCGTTGACACAAATCGAAAGTGCACAGGCTGTGCGTCACCGTCCATCACTGACCTCACACCAAGGCGCTACTCTACATCCCCAAACACCACCAACCACGAGCCCTGTCACCGACATGCCCCGGGCTCCCAAATCTTGTTTGTGCGGTGCACAGCCCAGCAACAACGTCAACCGCTTACGGCATTGAGATTTAAATCCTACATGCCAGCAGGGCCCAGCACAACTTGTCCGCCTCTGTCGGTGGCACTGCGGACCACGTCCAGCCCGTGCCACATCAGGGAAGATCTCCCCTGCGCCCCATGCTGCAACCCATGCAGTTGACTACCGGTACGGTCTCCAACTGGGGAGGCATGGTTGCATGGGTCGCGACGGCGAGCGTAGCTACAACGGGGTTAATGGAGAACTGCCATCCGCCAAGGGATCGCCCGCTATTGGCCATTCTGTTGAGGGCAGGCCCAACAAGGTCCTCCCTTGCCTAGGATTCCAAGGCCTCGCGGCACACGCGCTGGTGCTATCAACACATCACCGGCCCTCCTTTTAAAGGTCTCTTCACCGGCAGCTGGCGGTCACGACACCCTGTGTGCATCCCAGCGGGGCACTGCAGGCACGCTACTTCGTCGTTACCCTTGCCGGCCCTGGCAGAGCAACTGCCGCTGTCGCCGTTGCCGCTGCCATTGCGCTGCCCACTGCTGCACCCTGCGGAGCCAGCAGCCGCACCTCCCCTCCAGCTGCCCGCGGCTGCTGTGGCACCTTGAGCGGCCCCACCACCAGGAGCCCTATGCCGCCCCGGGGCGGGTCCGCCCGGCCCCGAAAGGCCACCAGGTCGGTCGTCACGAAGGCGCTGGCCGAGCTGGGAATGACAGAGCCTGCCCGAGCCGGAGTTAAGGGATGTACGGGGGCGTTAGACTGCGTGTCATACGGTTTGTCCTCTTCATCATGGCGATGAAGCGCAGAGTGTTGCCGGCTTGGTATTCATTATTCATTTTAGGGCCGGCTCAGATAAAGGCACTGCTCACCCGCCGCGAAGGTGAAGTTCGCTGCGCCCTGCAGCTGCCAGCCGCTCACGTCCACGGCGTCCTTGCTGGGGTTGGCCACCTCCACCCAGGCGGGGGCGGGGGAGGCGGAGAAGCGCGCCACACGCAGCGCCACCTGCCCGCGCAGCCAGCACCGGCACCAACGAACGTACGGGCTGTATGCAGTAGCTGGTACACCTCGCCGTGGTGCATAACATGACAAAGCACACGTACGACAGCCGCCGAACAATTGACACCATGGCACGCAACCAACACCCCACCGCTACTTCGGCGTCACATGGGCCCCATGCCCACCTTGTCGGACTGCTTCTCCGGTAGCAGTGGGTGCACGCCCTGCGGGCCGTACAGCGCCACGGGGTCGGGGCCCGCGCCCAGCAGCTGCTTGGTGCGGATGGGCAGGAACTCGCGCGTGATTTGTGTGTAGCCGCGGGTGACATCAATGCCTGCGGAGCACAGGAAGGACAACCAAGGTGTTGGGTAAACCGAGGGATCAAACACGTTGTCGCAATGTGCCGAACGTGCGTTGAGCTGCACATACCGTACGGGCAGATTCTTGCTCTACGGAACCGTCGCCACCCGCAAGATGCGTAGCCTGGCCCCTCGTTTCGGCCTTCACAACCCACCCGAATTCCACTTTGCGGCATCACGCTCAGCCAGCAGCTTGATGGCGTTGTACATCTCCTCAGCCATGGCCGCCAGCCGCCCGCCTCCCAGGAATGTATCAGCCAGCGTGCGCAGGCGGCGCAGGTACATGGCGCGGGTGGCCTCGGTGTCTGGGGGCAGGGTTGCAGTGGCGCATGGGAGCGGCCGTACGGGGTGAAGCACAGGAACGTAACATGGGTCTGGCTACACCGTACAGTCTTGCACCTATCAATGTGAAGAGGAAGCCAGGGAGCAGCCGCGTAGCTTGTTCTGAAAGTAGCAGTAGCGAGGTAGTTGTTGCACTGTCCGTTCGTACATGGAAAGAGGCGGGTTGCATGCGGTCATGAGCGCCCCGCCCACAGACGCAACCCACCCAGCAGAGCGTCGACCAGGTGGTTGTAGGTGCCCGGGGCGGCGATGGGCGACGACTCCTTCACCGTCACGCGGTCTGGGTCTGACCAGCCTCGCGGTTCGGGGAACTGCAGTGGCATCAGGAATGGGCATCCTTGGGTTTTGCAGGTGAAAGCAAACTAGACTGACATGCAGCATGCGGTGGTGGCATCAGGGGCAGCTGCGTACGGCTTTGCACGAACGCAATGCACAGGCGCATGCCCAGAGCATGACACCCTGCACGACTGTCCGTTGAAGGCTTATAGCACCGGGCGGGTAAGCCACGTTTTTACGCTTGTGGGCCAGGCCCCCTTGGTCAAGACTCCCTCAGCGCAGAGCTTCCTCACCTTGGTCACAGGCTCGCCGGCGGCGTACATGGGCGACACGGCGCCAGTAGCCTCGGCAGCGTCCGCCCGGCCTGCGGCTGCACGACGGGCAGCGCGTGCCTCAGAGCCCCGAGGGGGCGGCGGCGCGGCGGGGTTAGCGCTCTGCTGCTGCGCCAGCTTCCGTGCCGAGCCCGCGGTCGTGATAGCTGGCCCCTGGTACGAGCCGTGCAGGGGCACGGTGACGGTGCCCCACTGCGTGGTGCGAGACAAGTCCTGGAGGCGGGTGCGATACAGCACAGTGCGTGTCAGGCGGCCGGTCTGATACATGTAGACTTTTCTTAAGGATGTGTGCGAGGTCCTGAATTGCGTGCGCATTTCACCCTTCGGGTCCCTGCCTGCAACCCCTGTCCAAGGCACACAAGAGCAGTATCAGGGCCCACATTGTTGTTGCTCACCTGAGGGTGCTCGCTGTCGCAGTAGAGGGGGCTGTTCCACTGCTCGCACGCCAGCACGCAGTAGTTGTCCCCGGGCCGCCCGCCCAGCCCGTTGTCCTGGCCGAACGAGCCGTCAAGGTCCCAAGGTAGCCTGGGAGGGGCAATCGGGTGGGCGCTCGTTAGCGGGTGGGTGGACGCGCAACAGCCGTGTCAAGTGGACAGGTGCAACCCGAAGTGGGTGATAGCCAGGTGGCCATGCCGACCGAAGCAGCCATGCATGACGAGCGCTCGTCTCCTGCTCGCGAAAGGCTTCGCCCAACCCCTGCGCAACCATACCGCTAGCCTCTGAAAAACCACATACAGCTACA
Organism: Chlamydomonas sp. 3222; assembly: GCA_004335795.1. Classification (NCBI taxonomy): domain Eukaryota; kingdom Viridiplantae; phylum Chlorophyta; class Chlorophyceae; order Chlamydomonadales; family Chlamydomonadaceae; genus Chlamydomonas; species Chlamydomonas sp. 3222. Next base: position 19,586 of record QAXN01001109.1, read on the forward strand.
GCAAGTCCACAGCATACGCCGCGCCTGCTACCGTGACACTGTTTCACGCATGATTGCTTGTACACCTGGCTGCTGTACCGGCCCAAACCCTGAAGGCGCGCAGGCCACTCACATGTACCACTCCTGGGTATCCGAGTTCAGGTACATGAAGAAGTTCTGCGCAGGAGAGCAGAGGTGTTGACGCGGTAGGTGAGGCTCTCAGAAAGGGTGTATAGACCAGCTCCGCCCGACCCCATGAGCAAAGGTAGCCAGTGCCAAGCTTCCAACACTATGCCGTGTTCCAGCCCCTGTCCTTCACCATTCTTCCGTACTGCTGCTGGTCTGCCTTGCAGCTGGGCCTCAAGGTCATCATAACTTCGCCCTGAGTCATGATAGCCCCACGACCGTGGCACCTGCACGCCAGCAATCAGCCCGTGGGGATAACCCACCTTGGTGCAGCGGTCCATGTTGAGCACCAGCGCCTGGGCTGCCATGTTGTTCAGCACCTGGGGCAGCGGTTTGGAGTCCAAGGGATGCAAGCGCCGGCAACAAGCTGAAAGGCTGATGGGCATGGCGAACTCCGGTATGCAGCACGTGACATGTCGTGGCCCCGCACCGCGCAAGTCTCAGGCGCATATGATAGGTCTGAACCACCGAGCGAGCACTGCACACATGGCTGCTGCCCGTTACTCTACCAGCCCTCACTTGTGCCAGAGGGCCAAGTGTCACCAGACTGACAACGCTCCATGCGCGGCGTCGCAGAGCACTGCTCACCACTGGCAGGTTGACGGAGTCAAACACGGTCTTGGAACGTGGCTCAGTGCCGCCGCCGGCCAGCGCCGTGGACAGGTTGGCCAGCAGCTGCCAGGCGGTGTCCTGCGCGGCTGCGGAGCCAGGTCTGGGGGAAGATCGAAAGGGCCACGCGGGCAAGGGATGGACGTCAGGGACGGGTTGGATGTGCTGGCGATGGGCCGATCACGTAAGGCAGTCTAGCCGCAGCGGCTAGGCTACCTAGCGTCCACCAGGTTAAGAGGCCACCAGCCAGTTTCATCATACCGGTCATACTGTACCCACCCTTCATACTCCCAGTACGAGGCCATCTCGTTGAGCGGCAAGTCCCAACGGAGGTTCGACAGCTCCCCCGATACGGACTTGATGAGCGGGCCCTCGGGGCTGGCGGGAGGCAGCCCGTGACGCTGCGTTGGTGGGCGCGAGGGTGGGGTGCCAGGGCGCAGTGCGCGCGAGGGTGGGGTGCAAAGGCGCATTCACGCAGGTTAGGAACCCGGCAAGCCCTGGAGCGCGCCTCACAGCCTGCTCTGTCACGCCGGGCTTAGCGTTGCCATGAGGAACGGTCAACACGCGATCGCTGGTAACGCCGTTCTCTAGCTTGGCTATGTATGTGCGGTGGCGGTATTTTTATGCAGGAGCTTGGCATACCCTTCCCTCCTTACTTGCGCCCACGCGCTGTCCCACCTTGAGAAAAGTGTCGTCCACCATTTCAACAAAGGCGAACAGGCCGTAGAACTCCCCGTTAAGCCGCACATGCACGTGGAAGGAGTTGGGGGCCGGCACGCCGGCCTCACGCAGAAGCTGCGGACAGGGGCTCGGCGGAAAGAGGGGTGTTGGCATGTGGTCATGCCTGATGGCACTACACGGTGACCATACGCCTAGCGGTCAGGTCTGGCAGCTTGACACGGGGGCAGCAGGTTTGTGCCATCCTAACTGCCTGAGCATACCTCACCTGCAAGGCCAGCGTCTCCTTCATGTAGGAACGCTCGCCCAGCTCAAACCTGCCAGCAGATGAGAGTTGGATAAGTGTTGAACCCGACGGCATGGCGTCACACCACCCCACACCTGACAGGCAGTAAAAAGGGGGAGACCAGAGCTGCACACAAAGGCCCGCCTAGTGCATAACTGATCGACGCACCAAAAGCTCTGGAGCCCGAACTCCTCAACGGGGGGCATATCGTCCGCATAGTGGAAGCGCGGCTGCGAGGTTGGACGGGAGCACAAGGCTTCAGTGGTTTTGCTGCCAAAAACTCACTGGCAGACCGGTACGTGTGATCCTCTCGGCCCGCCCCACCCCTCTACTCACCCCACTGC
>QAXN01001112.1:3821-18752 GCA_004335795.1 Chlamydomonas sp. 3222
GTTGGGCCCAGGTTTGAAACTTTTGCCGACGCAGGGACGCAGACCATGAGCAACCACGGGGGGCTTCGCCCCCCCGAGTGCGCTTCGCGCCGGGGGCTCGGCCCAAAAAGATGTGGCGGCTGTGGTGGTGTTGCAGTGGACTTAGCAACAGGCTTAGCGCCTGGCCCAGTTTGTGCCACTGTCGCCCCAACCCCTCCCCTGGTACGCCTGCCGGTCCCGCCCACGCACCCCATGCACCCATGCTGCCCCAGTCCGTAGCTCCGTACATACACAATGGTACTCACATGCCCACGTGGACGTACCGTAGACCGCCCAAATGCATCAAAGGCACAATGGCAGGCTCGTCCCCAAACTAACTGCTGGTGCTGCCCACCCCGCCCCGCTCCGCCCGGCCGACATGTATGCGCGTGCCCACAGCCAACCAACAGCCAACCAACAGCCGACCAACAGTCAACATGCACGCATGCCAACACTGCCAAGGAGCGCAGCAGGAGCCCCATTGACCGGTGGGCGGGTCCTAGGTAGGCGCATGCATGGTGCTTCCCATAATGCACCAGGCCACATGCCCGCCAGCGTGCATACATGCACGCTCCCAATCATGCACGCACACACGTTGCCAGTGTTGCACGCACGCACGCACCGCAAAGGGCATCCAGAGCATTGCCGCCACGAAGGCGACGAAGGCCACAGTGTCGCAGTGGCTGCAGGGAACCCTGTTGGTGGTGTCGGCAGTCCACAGGCAGCCCAGCACGTGATGTTCGCACTCCTTGCCCAACCATCCCCTGTGGTCCCCGGCGGGCAAGGAAGTACGGCAGTAAGAAGGGAGTACGTCAGTCAGAAGGGACTCGGAGTACATCAGTGTGGCACCTGACATACACATCCGGTCCTGGCAGTGTGTTCGTGCGTGCGTGTAATGCGAGCGACAGGAGGTACGGCAATAAGAGGGGAGTACGGCAACCAACAGGCGGTCCTGGCAGTAGTGCGTGTGCCACATGCTCCTGAGGGTCCACGCACAAGGTGTTGAAAAGAGGGGGAAGGCTGCTGGGATCGATGGGGAAGGTGCCACGCAGGCGCAAATCAAGCGGGCGATGGGTGAGGACCAGGCAGGGGAGGACATGTGTACAGCGCACGCGTGCATGCATGGTCATCTGGTACTTAGTCTGATGATGAGCGAGGCGCCGAGACCCTGGGTTATATGTCGATGGCTGAGTTGGTGCATGGCTAACGTGCCCTCTCATGTGGTGTGGTGCAGCGTGCTCGATCTCCCGTGCATCCGTCCACTTGTTATGTTTCAAGCCCCTGGTGCCTTGGGCATGCAAAAACCCTGCCTCAAAGCCACGGCTCCGGGGATCCCCCAATTTTTAGTAACTTCGTTCTTTCCCCCCCTCTGGCCCCCACGCAGCCACAAGCGCCAGCCCCAAACGCACTGGTAGCAGGAGCTTTCCTTGGAGGTCAGATGTTCCCTGCAGTATGGACAAGAAGCGAGGAGGGTACCGGGAACGAGGTTTATTTATTTACTGCTGGCTAGGGCGCGGCAGACCATGTAGGAATGGCTTGGCGGAATGGCGGTGTAGCAGCACCCCGCCACTGGTGTCCTGCTGTGGCAGCAGGATTCACGCGAGACACTGTATGTGTGTGTGTGTGTGTGTGGGGGGGGGGGATTACGGCTACAAAAGCGGGGAGCTGACTAGTACTTGCGTGCTCCATGGCCAGAAAAAATAAAGGTTCTGTGCGTGTACAGCAGGGGCACAAGGGCCGCTGCGCTTGCGCGTCTAACCAGGCAGCTTCCTGGATCATAACACCGTCCATACATGTGTCACCTTCCATTCATTCATGGCCAGCTGCGTTCTTCATCAGCTCGCTAGCTGCTGGCAAGTTCCGTGCGTTCTCTTGCCTCTCGTTGCGTTGCGTACGCCGGAAAAGGGAATGAACGCACTCAAACTTACCCATTGATGCCTCCTATAGCTGAGTTCATAAAAACCTGCGTGCAGCGGCGGCGTTATGAAGTTCCGCCTTCAGTCCCGCGGCTCCTTTACGCAAGCAGCAAGCGGAAACCGTCCTTGCGACTCACCAGAGCTAACCACAGAATGGCATATGAAACCAGAGCACATGCTTCCAAACGCTCTACGTCCTTCATATGTGGCGTTTGCCTGAACGCACGGCGCGTGTGTGAAGCTTAAGGAACAAAGACTATAAGCTTGTTGTGTGCGCAGGAACTGCAAAGCAGGCCGCTCGCTGCAGCACTCTATTGTTAAAGCATCACGCATGATGTCGCAAGATGTGATGCGAGATGCGGCCCGCGGCCTGCTCGCTGGCTTCCACCGACCGGCACGCCGGGCCCCCTCCCTTGACATACAGCAGGTCCCCAAATGCTCCTTACTTTCCGCCTATCGCCTAGCTATGGTTATGATGCCGACACATATTTAAGGTACCTTCCCTGCATGACCCAGCCCGCAACCTCCTATTACTGCTGGTTACTGCTGCCCAGTGCCGGGCCTACGTCCAGCTTTACCGAATGTTCAGCAAGTAAGAGATATCCGGAACGTTGCCCCTTCCCCCTCTCCCCTCCCCGCCCCTCCCTACCTCCCACACACACGTGTGGGTGCTTGAACCGAACCGTCTCCGCACGTGTATGGTCCACATGGGCGCGCATGCGCCTACAGACACTGGAACTCCGGAATGATCACCCACCTCCCATCACCGCATGCATCTTGCAATACACACCGGACACTGGAACAACAACACCGCGCGCGCACATGCCCACCAGCTGTGCGCATTGCTCCTGGCTCTCCACATACACCGGCCATGCCACATCTACCCCAACAAAACAGCACTCCAAGGCACGCCAGCCATTGCTTGCGATGCAGTCAGGGTGTGCCAAGGTAACCGACGACTGTATGTCGCATATGTAAACACGTGCGTACGACAACATGCATTGAACAGTTTGCCAGCAGGTGACCAAGTAAGGCAATCTGCTCCAAATTCGTGCAGGCCAACTGAAGGCAACCGGCCGTCACTTGCACTGGCCAGGGCTCGGTGCCGCACAGCAATGCCCTTCCATGCTTGACGGGCGGGGCGCACGGAGCCTCATCGGATGCTCGATGCTACCCTGTACCGGTATACACTAAAGGAGCACGTCCCAAATTCCGCACCTCCAGTGCCCCCCAGACCCGCAGCTGCCTCCCACATGCCAGCCGCAGCTGGCTGCGTGCCGTACACGCAACGATGCACGTCGCAACACAACATGTATGCATTAGTGCACACCAGCAGCAGGCGCGCAACAAGCCTTTCACCACGCCGCCAAGCGTCCCCTCCAGCCAGCCCTGCCAGCCGTCAGCCACCCGCCGCCCTCCTCCGGTCGTGCAAAAGCGCTTACTCCCGACCCAACCAGCCCGCATGACCACCAGTCGGCGCCGACAGGCCTTTCCCTCCAACCCGCCCTGCTGCCCTGCCTTGCCCCCCCCCCCTTGCGCCCCTGCCTGGCGTCAGCCACCCGCCCTCATCCGGCCGTGCAGCAGCACATACTCCCGCCCCAGTGGGTCCGCGTGACCTCTGCGGCGCCGTTGGTTGGTATGAAAGTACTTGCAAGTGCTCCGGCCCCGGCCTTGCAGTCGTTCCCCCCGCCCTGGTCGTGCAGCAGCACGTACTCCCTGCCCAGATGCCAGGCGCCCAGACGCGGTCTGCTGAAACCTTGGTGCAGCACACCTTTGCCGCACCGTACCCTGTTAAGTCGTCCCCTCCGCTCTGGTCATGTAGCAGCACGTAACCCCTGCCCCATTTTCGACATGCCAAGAGGGCATCTGCTGCACCCCTTGCGAACGCTTCCAGATCCGCCCCCTCAGTCGTCCCCCCCGCTCTGGTCGTGCAGCAGCACGTACTCCCGGGTGCTCTGCCCAAAGCGTACCACGTCCTTCTCAAGCAGCTCGTAGTAGCGCAGCGGCTCCATGCGCTCGCCTGGGGGATAAAAAGGAGTATCAAATCAACAAAGGGAGTATTTGTTATTCTTAAGAAGGGGAGGGGGCAGGCCCACGTGACACTCACCGTTGAGCAATAAGCCGTTGACGTTGCCCAGGTCCCGCAGGTAGGGCCGCACCCCATCTTGAGCAGAACAAATATGCAGTAACGCCGATAACTTCGATATTATAATTTATATCATGCACAGTTCCTCACCGTTGAGGAATGAGCCGTTGACGCTGCCCAGGTCTAGCAGGTAGGGCCGCACGGCGCTGGCCCGCAGCCCGTACTCGTCCTCCTTCTCTGTCACGCGGAACTGCAGCACGGCGTGCTGCTTGGAGCAGCTGGGGTGCGCCGTGATGATGTCCGCCACCGCCACGTCGCGCCCAAACAGGTAGTGGTCCATCCTGTGGCGTAAGTGTGTATTTTATAGTGTGTATCAACAAAGCGCGCGGTAGCACGGTGTACAGTGGGGACTGTCATGTCGGCCACCACCACGTCCCGGCCAAACAGGCAGTGGTCCAGAGGGCGGGAGGGACTCAATATGACGAGTATGATAGGTGTGAAACCCACCCACCCGCACCCCTCCCCCCCGAAGTACCCACCTGTGTATGTGGAACGGCTCGTCCTGCAGCTGGTCGTTCTTGAAGATGTACAGCCGCCACCGCTTGTCGGGCTTGCGGGCCTCAGGCGGGGGCACATGCTTCAGCACGGCGCCGCCGGCTACCTGCACAGGGTCGGAAGCGACACCACCGATGCATGATAAGATACGTAGCGAATTTGCACTAACTCAACGGAGGGAGGGGGCACGTGCTTGAGCAACAGCGCCTGGGCAACCTGCAGCGGGAGGCGGGTATGCACTATTCGGTTCTAATTTCGCAATGTAGACACTCGCGGATCTGCGCAGATGCAGTGGCAGGTCAGGGGAATGGTACGTGCTTGAGGACCAGCGCTGCGCGAGGCGCGGCTTGTGAGGCTGTGGAATCGGCAAAGCGATGCCGTGTGCCGAGGGCCGCGAGTGCCGCGCCTGTGCGCTGCGGTCAGGCCTTCCCAGCGCAGCCTAACGCAGCCCCCGCGCCCGCTGGTGCCCCAAGCAAATCGCCCGCCATCCCACCCCACCCAATCCCACCCCGCATTCCTCCCCACTCCACACTCCACCTAGCTCAGGCTGGCATGGTTCGAATGATGCCAGCCGCCCAACCCATAACCCATGCCACACCAACTAACGCAGCACTGCACTTCATATCCCACGATCCCACCGCCACTTTGGCCACCTTGAACGAAGCCGCCAGCTTCCCCGCACCCCTGACACTGTGAGTGGCCTGTCGCCCCCACGCCTAACCCACGACCACTAACCCAACCCGCAGTCCACCGCGCCCCCGCCTGTCCCCACCCCACCCCGCGTTCCTACCCCAACCCGTTCGTAAAATACGCACAGTCTGTGGTTACCCAATCCTCCGACGCCCACTTCGTTGGTCCCCGCCGCCCCCTTGCCCACACTCCAATCATAGCTGCACTTCCCCACCCCGCACACCGCACGCCCGCTTGCAACGCATTCACCTGTATGTCACTCTTCCACCCTGCCATTACCCCACGGCCCGACGCCCACCTTGTTGGTCTCCGCCGCCAGCTTGCCCGACAGCCCCAGGTTGGGCTGCTCCTGCAAGGGGAAGGCGGAGAGGGGAGCAGGGGGAGCGAGGAATGAGGAGACAACCTTAAACCCAACGCAGTGTGGCGCACAGCAGGGCAATGCTGCTGCCGTACGCCCACGGCCGCCAGAGGGACAGCGCCCGAGACACCCCGCGGGCTCGTCATCACAAGCCACTGTGCCGGGCCCCCTCCCATTGTCCTGTGCGGCCGACAGCAAGTCATTACTGTACTTCCGCAGGTCCGCAGGTCCCCAACTTTACGGTTCCGCCCCGCCCAGTACCAGGGCCCCAATCAAGGGCCCTAGGCCGCCTGGCTCTGCCCAGTAGTGACCGCACAACGGGCCCAGGCGCCAGGCCACTCGCCGGTCCCTGCTGCCCTGCTGCCTCGTCAGTCTGTACGTCACCGCCCCACCCCCTAGCCGCTGCCTCCGCCCCCCTTTCCCGGTCCTCCCCTCGCCCCACAGGGCCCGTTCCCTAACTTACTCTCCGCCCCTTGCCTCTGCCCCCACTTGATCCTGCCCACCCCACTAACCCGCATCCCCCTGCCCCCTACCCCTCCCACCTTGGGCGCCTTGGGCTTGGCCGCCTCCTCCGCCTCCCTCTCACGGTCCTCCCGCTCCTCCTTAGACATGTACCGAGACATGTCACCATCCCCCGGATCGTCCCTCCCGCCCCGCCGCCCGCCCCCCCGGCCGCCCCCACCACCCCTGCCGCGACCGCCCCCGCCGCCGCCCCCACGTCCTTCCCGGCCGCCGCCGCGCCACCCGCCATCACGCTCCTCGTCGTCATACTCCCGCCTCCCGCCGCCCCCGGCCCCGTTACGGCCGGGCGAAGGAAGGGGCAGTCCCCTGTCCTCCCGACTCCCCCGCTCCTCACGCTGCTCCCCGCGTGGCCGCCTGTCATCGTCTTCCCCAACCCCGCGGGACCGCCGCGCCGCTGCCCCCGCGCCCTCGTCCCTGTCGTACGACGACCCGCGGCCTGCCCCCCCGCCCTCCCGGCTATCCCTGTCCCTGCCCGAACGCTCGCGGCCTGAGCTATCCCGTTCCCGTTCCCGTTCCCTGTCCCGTTCCCGGTCTCGATCCCTGCAGCTCCGGTCGCGTGCTGGGCTGCTGCTGCGGTCGCGCCCCCGCCGGCTGCCCTCGCGTCCGTCATCTTCATGGCGGGAGCGTTCTCGGGGGGGTGGGGACCTCGACGAGGTGCGCTGCCGCTTCCCTGGCGTTGCGGGGTTAAGGGGGAGCTGAGTCAGGGTCTTGTGGGCGAATGAAGTGCCCCAGTGACGTGCTGACAGCAGGTAAGCATATATGTGCATGTGCGATAATCCAGACAATAGTCGAGGGCAACTACTCGTATATGCAGCAACTGCGGTCAGCGGTCAATGCTGGGCCGCAAGAACGGACCTTCTCCCATGCTTCAGGTCTTCTGAAGAGCTCCTACGTATGCCCCTTGAACGATGATAGCAGTTGTGGTTCTTGATCACCGCTCCCAAGGACCGCTCTCCGCTCTATCTAGGACAACGCAAGAACACGAGCATCGCCAGTGCGTACGTACAGCTGTCTATTATCTTTATTTCCTGCACTTCCTGGGCACGGGCATGGGAACGAGCGACGAGCGACAGACTTGTGACTGGCCTCTGTAATAGGTGCTCTGTGTTGGTGAATAGGATTTGTGATACAGTGTCTTGAATACAGTTGAAAAGCAATCATGAGTTGCGCTCAGAGCACACGCCCCAGCTTGGGCGACTCAAGCGTGAATCCAGCCTTGTAGTCATACATGTCGCAAGAGCGCCCTAACTGTAGTTCTCTGCTTCAGGAACACTTAGATCTTCATACCTAAATGATGCTTGTCTGTATGTGTCGGCTGCTGGGCTTGGGTACCCACAGCCCCGCAAGTTAGGCTCGACACCAACTTCCGGGACTCAAAGAAGGCTGGGGACCCAAGCCGGCTTGTAGCATACGTCAGCAGGTATTGTAGCTATACCACCCAGCCGATCAAGCACCGCCCCGCCCCTGGCAGCAGGCTCTTGCAGCGATGCACTGAGCTCGACGGTCCATCGCACTTCGCCCGCATCTCAACCTGCCCTCAACAGTCATAGAGATACACCATTAGTCTCCCCAGCTCCTGTTGGAAGCTCGGGCTCATTTCGCTGTGCTGCCAGCTAAAAAACCCAGTCATCAGGGCTCGGTGTCGTCCGACTCCAGGCCCGACGCGCTCTGGTAGGCGACAGACAAAGGCCGCTTGAGGCATCCATCTATAAATGGCGCTGCTAGACCACAGCGGCTCCCCGCTTCAGCTGGCGCTCGCCGTCCTGGTGGTGCTGCTCTTCGCACACCACGTGCTCATCTTTTCGCACGAGCAGGTGAGCTGTGGGAGCGTGCAGCTGGGCCGACACCAAAGGCAGTTGGGGCGACACTGGAGGTCATGGACCTTCCTCCCGGCGCGCTAGCATCTCGTCCTCAGTGTTTCAAGTGTTCGCGTAATCTGCCAGCACATGTCTGTGTCAGTTGGTACACACTTATTGCATGAGAAAGGATGAGGGCATGACACACACTACCGTGTACCATCTAACACAGCACACGCACATCTGCCCAGCACACACGAAATCTGGACTCCTATGATTCCACGTCCCAAACACCGCCTCCCGCTGTACGCGTATTCCCACCTCCTGCACCCCCTTCCCCTCGCCACACCCTCAGGCGGTGCGCGACCACAATCACGCCACCGTCGCCTCCCTCCTCCAACACCTGGAGACGGGGCAGGCCGGCGTTCATGGCAACGGCGTGCAGCCTGCAGGGCAGCAGACACGTGCCAGCCAGGGTCCTCAGCACCAGCAGCAACCGCAACCGCAATATCACCTGGTCGACCCGGCTGTCGTACGACACGTGGCAGCGGCGGCGGCGGCGGCCGCACCCCTGCCGTACGACTGGGCCGCAGGGGAGGCGCCTGCCACTGGGAGGGCGGCGGCCGGACCTGGGTCTGCCGTACAGCAGCTAGAAGCCGGCGGCGGCGGTGTGGTGCGGTTCTCCGTGCAGCTGAAAATGCCGGGGCCGAACGGGGAGGTGCCGGGGGTGCACCGGGGCCGGTCGGGGGCTGCTGCTGCTGGCCGCACGGGCACGTGCCAGGAGGGCGGGGAAAGGGTTGGAGGCAGCGGTGGGACGCAGGCGGCAAGGGCTGAGTCCGACGAGAGTAGGGTGTCTCAGGCGGCGGCGACGGCGGCGGCGGAAGGCGAGAGCAGTACGTGTGCTGCCGCAGATGCAGCGGGGGCCCAAGGGGTGCCGCTGCAGTGCGCGTCGGGCACAGGGGTGGGAGGGCAACAGGTGGAGGGCGGGCAGCCTGACGGCGATGAGGACAGCGGGCGGTGGTACGACTTTTGGACTCGCCCCATGACGGGCGGGCTGCTGCCCCTGGCCGGCGGGCGCCAGGCGTCGTACGCCCTGTCGTACGCCGTACAGCTGCACGTGGTGGCGCTCATGCCCAGGTGGGGTGCAGCATCGTCATCCTTTATTGCCAACTGGACCATGCTCACAACCGTGAAGTTTCCGTGGCGCGCTTGCGGCCTGCACGTTTACCTTGCTCCCATTCCACTCTTTTGCACCCCAAACGGCCGTTTGCATGCTCTGGTTGACAGGCGCTGGTGAACAGGCAACAACCAAAACTTGGTTCAATGTATCATCGGATCTGGAATGGATTCGTCCTCGTTGCAGATTCGCCTTGGCCCTTGGGCCAGCTCTACGGGCTGTTGGTCGGCCGCACGCCTTGGACATCAGGTGGGCGGGCCGTCGAATACACTATGCGCTGTGCACAACATGTCAACCAGGTCCGGGCGTCCAGCCCATCCCAGCTACATACCTTATGCGACATGTAAACTGCAGGCTCGTGACATTCCCGCGTCCGGTCCATCCCATCAGCTGCACCTACCCGCAAAAAGGCAGACGCACGCAATATGCGTCAATAATGAAGGAAGCCATTTCGTGCGTTTCAGGCCCCCTCTTTGTGCGGCGTTTCCCCCGTGTGGGTTCCGCCTTTCTGCGTGCCGGCTGGGGCGTGGGGCATATGCTAGCAGAAAGGAACGGACCGTTGCCACTGACTGCCACCCCACGGCATATGTATAATCGGTTCGCGCTTGGCTGGTTGCAGCTGGCAGCGGAACAGCTTCCCGACCTTCACTCCGCTGGACGCCGCACCCGCCGCCTCCGCCCCTGGAGCAGCAGCAGCCACCAGCGCCACCGCCGCCACTGCCACTGCCACGTGCCGTCTGGAGGAGCTCGCCAGCGTGTGGGTGTTGGCGCGGCTGCTGTGGTCTCCTTTGGCGAGTTCAGGGACGTCCCCGCCGGGGCTGATGCCCTCGCGCGTGCGGAGAGCAGTGTGCACCCTGGACTTGGGTCACGGAGCAGCAGCACCAGCTGCAGCAGTACCAGCTGCAGCAGCACCAGGAGGAACGGAAACTGCGGGAACGGCAGGTGCTGTTGCCAGCAATGGAGCCAGCAGGGGTGGCAGCAACGGAGAGCCTCCAGGTGCTGGCACAGTGACGGTGGTGGTGTGGGAGGAGCTGGACAGCTATAGCCGAGCCGTGGAGGCCACGGCAGCGGCGGCTGCCTCGCGGGCCGGGGGCGGTGCGGGCGGCCGCCGGCCTGCGGTGTATGACATGTACGACATGGGCAGTAGCAGGGGTGGGCGTGGCGGTAGTAAAGGGGTTTTCCGGCGGTGGTGGATGCGCTCTGGGGAGTTTGGGCTGCTTGGCGGGGGGCTGCTGGGGGGCGCGTACGGCGGCACGCTGTACTACTGTACGGCATGGAGGTGCGACCCTGCCGTATTCCGGGATGCCGTACAGGCGGATGGGACCGGGGGGACGGCCGCGGCCGCGGAGCGGCGGCGGCGGGTAAGCCGGATGCAGCAGCATAGCGCAGACGGCGATGGTGGCAGCGAGCCTGAGGATCCGGAGGATGGCCTGACTGGGGAGGGTAGCGAGGTCCTTGAGGGCAGCCTCGCGGGGGGCAGCAGCAGAAAGGGTGTGTCGTGGTGGTTGGGAGCGGGCCACAGGTGGTTGGACGAGCAAGTACTGGACCCGCTCCTGCGGCTTCTAGCGGCGGCGGTGGCGCCGGCGGCAGCGGCGGTGGCGGATGGGTTCGCCGGTGCAGCGGAGGCGGCGGAGGCGGTGTGGGCGCTTGGCTGGCCGCTGCTGCTGCCACACCTGGCGCTGCTGCGGGTCACGTGGCCGGAGCTGTGGGCGGGCACGGCGGGCGGGGTGGCGGCGGGGGTGAGCGTTACGGATGGTGTTGCGGCGGAGGCGGCGGAGGCGGCGGCGGCAGTGGCAGGTGGCGGATGGCCTGTGGGCTGGAGGCACTGCGACCTACTGGTGTTCTTCGCGGCAGGTGCGTTTAAGCCCACCGTCCACCTGCTTACGCCTACCACAGCAGCAACATATACAAGAAACCCCCGTCAGGGTTTCCTTGTGCTTGTTCCGCCGCCATACGTAGCCTTTCCTTCCCACACCATCAACCTTGCCGCCCCATGACTCATTGCCATTCGGTGTTGCGGCTGCCAACGGCCCACATTAACGGCCCCTCCACATTCCGAAACTACGGGTCCAAACTTGTAACTCTGAATTATTATGCCTTGAACTTACACGCCCCCGATGCCTCCCCAGGCATTACGTGCTGCTATGCCGAGCTGCTGCTGTCTGCCCATCCCTCCAAAACCCCCGGCTCTTGAGGCAAGCCCACTGTCACTGTAACACCCCTCCCCACAGCCCCCCAGGCATGGCGTGTTGCTACGCCGAGCCGCTGCTAACGTCCCATTCTGAGGGCCACTTCTCTTGTATTGGTTCATTGAAATACCGGTATGAAATAACGACTGTAACTTGTTCAATAACGTAGCGTAAATCTCACACGCCCAGGCTGGCCACAGGCATGGCGTGCTGCTACGCCGAGCTGCTGCTGGCCGTGCGCCTGGCTACTTCTCTTGAATGACAGACAAAAGTATTATTGTATTCCTTTTGGTTTATTTAATCTTGATTAACATTTATATTCACACGCCGGTGCTGCCTCAGGCCTGGCGTGCTGCTACGCCGAGCTGCTGCTGGCTGTGCGCCTGGCGCTGCGGCTGTGGGAGGAGCGGCGGAGTGACGGGGCGGGGCTGGACGCGGAGACCGCAGCAGTGCTGCGGGGCAGGTGGGTTCCGGAGGGGGTGCGGGGTCAGGGGGCGAGATGCAGCGTGGGTTACGGGTGTGGCTGTGGGAGGAGCGGCGGGCGGACGGGGCGGGACTGGACGCGGAAACTGCCGCAGTGCTGCGGGGCAGGTGCGTTACGGTGGTGGTGCGGGATCGGGTGCTGTTGGGCCGGTTTGGGGGCGGGTGGCTTGGGCGGGCGTGGATGGAGGGGGCGGGGGTGTACATTGAGGCTGCAGCTGTGCTGAGGGGCAGGGCAGGCGCGCGGAGGTGGTGTGGATGCGGCTGTGGAAGGAGCGGCACGTGGAGGGCCAGCTGTCTGCGGGGCAGGTAGGCGGGAGCCCCATATATATGGGGGCGTCATGTTTGCTGGGCGCAGAGCGAGGGGTGGTGGCAGCGGGGCTGGACGCAGCAACGGGCGCTGTGCCGAGGGGCAGGTGGGTTACGGTGCTGGTGTGGGGTGCTACGGGGTTGTGGGTGCGGCTGTGACAGGGGGGAAAGGCGCGGGTACGGGTAAGGGTATGAGGTTGAAGGAGGGGACGGGCCACGTGCAGAAGCAGCCACTGTTCGACGGGGCAGGTGCATGGAGTAGGCGACACCAGCCATAAAGGCGTTTAACCTGTAGGGTGTGGTGGTTGTGAGGTGGTGGGGGCCGGGTGCGGCGGCAGCGGGCCTCGGTGCAGTCACCACAGCTGTGCTGCGGAGCAGGTGCACGGAGGTGCACACGTCGCTGCACCAATGGGGGTGGTGTTTGCTGGGTGCAGGGGGGAGGGAGTGGCGGCTGCGGGGACGTCCGCCGCAGGTGGATCACGGTCAGGGGCAAGAGTGGTGGGGGCGGCGGCGGGGGCGGCGGCAGCAGGCCTGGACGCAGGGCCAGCTCCCGTGGCGTGGGACCGGTGCGATGGCGGTGCGGCGGCGGCGCGATGCGGTGGTGTGGGTGCTGTTGGGGCAGGCGGAAAGAGCACCATGCGGCTGTCTGGTACCGTAGAATGCCAACAAAAGTACTGCCCCTTTCGCTCGTAGCACATTCGTAACGCAGCGCAGCCCGGTGCCGGTCCCCACGGCCAACCCCCCGCAGGGTGCTCGCCGAGGCCCTTGAGTGGCCCCTAAGCAACCGCCAACGGTCTCTAACTGCCTGGCGGGCAGTCATTGGCTCGTACCTGTACGGCTACAGCTGGCGCACATCGCTCGCCCTGGCCGTACTCCTGGCCCTGGCGCTGCCGCCCGCCCACCCGCTGGCGCCTGTCTGTGTCGTACTGATCTGTGCCGTACCGGTGTACGTGGTGGTGGTGGGCGCGGTGGCGGGTACGGCGGACCTGCAGGCGGGCGGGCGGCAGGGGCTGGCGGTGGCGGTGGCGGTTGGGGCGGCTGCCACGTGTGGGCTGGGGCCGTTGGGGCTGGTGAGGCTGGGCCAGCTGGCGGTGCTGCTGGTGCAGGTAAGGAAGGAGTGCAAGGGGGTGGGAATGCAAGTGGGTAGGATTAGACAGGGTAAAGGAGTGAGTGCAGCTGGCGGTACTGCTGGCGCAGGTGGGTGCGGGTGCAAGGGGTTGCAGGACGCGAGGTTCGTGACATTTGAGACGTGACGAGTGACCCATGAGGCAGTATAACGCAAGGGTGACATAGGGATAAGGATTGGAGAAGGAGTAGGAAGGACAGAATGGGAAGGGAACAAGGTATGGTAGGATGTGACCCCTCCTGTGTCGTCCTGCTTGCCATCACCCACTGCATGATTCTACCCACTTAATCGCCACACGTCTTCTCTTTCCACATCTAGGCCCTTCACTGCCGGCGGCGGAACGTGGAGGTGGCGGTGCGTGCTAACAGCCAACTGCTGCAGGTGGGGTGGGGGTTGGTTAGGAACGGCGGGGTGGGGGGGGGGGGGGGGGGAACAGCAGCAAACAGCGGGGGGGGGGGCAGCGGAGTTGGCTGTGAGCATAGTTGTTTCTGGATATGCGCACGTGGTGCTGAACCTTACACCTCTGCAGGGACTTGAGGGCCCCGCCAGCGTGCGCCTCATGTCCGCAGCAGCTGTTGTCCCCGTCCTATTACACACTCCCCTTCTTTTTTGCCATTACCCCCATGCCCCTTAGGTTGCCGCCAGCGTGCGACTGATGTCGGACTCCATTTCAGCGCTGTCCCTGCGGCAGCTGCTGCTGCTGCTGTCGCCGCACGAGGGGCGGGAGGTGCTGCTGGGGGCGGAGGTGGCGGCGATGGCACGGGGAGGGCTGCAGCCGCGGGAGGAGGCACTCGTGAGGGTAAGCGGGGTGGGGTTTCGTAGGGGGGACTGGCGTGCAGGTGGGGCCGGAGATAGACACAATGCCAAACAAATGAGTTGGCGGCCAAGGCGTGGGTGGGAGGCTGATCAGGGTGAGCGGGGTCGGGGAAAACGGGGCGTGGAGATTGGTGTGGGCATCTGGTGCAGGGGCAGGCGCATGTGCGGGTGGGCTTAAGTTGATAAAGAGCTGCGCACGGGCCGGGCACGGGCCGGGCTGCAGCCCAGGGAGGAGGCACTCGGCGGGTTGTGGGGGCAGCAACATGCCCCGAGGATGCAAGCGAAAGCTTAGGCTTGGTGCTTTAGCATAAGCTGCGATTCCTGCGGGCAGCGGTGTTGCTGGCTGGGTTGGGATGGGTGTGGTTGGGAAGCCTCATCGTGCACGGCATGCGTACAGTTCAGGGCTGAGGCGCTTGTAAGGCTGAGGGGCATGGCTTCCCTGCCGTACAGGGGCCTGGCAAGGAAAGCCTAGACCATTGTGTGGTGGCATACGCGGCCTGCATGGTGGTGGGGGAACGATCATGGGCGTGCAGCCACCAGTCATTTTCCTATTCCCCCCCCCCCTCCACCACTTCCAAAATCGCGTCCTAGCCCTCGCGCTGCTCCCCCTCCCCGCCTTCCCCTCCCCAGTTGACGCTTGAGCGCTTCCGCAACCCCGGAGGGGCCCGCCAGCAGCAGCGGGAGCCGCATCGTGAGGAGCAGCAGAATGGCGGCGGCGCCGACTGGGCGGGCGCCCTCCGCGCAGCCCTGGAGGCGGAGCTGCGTGGCCAGGCGGCGGCGGGGGCGCGGGCGGCCAGGGCGGGGGCAGCAGCAGGGGGGGCAGCAGCAGCACGGTGGGGGGTGCGAGAGCCGCGGCAGCAGAGGGCGCAGGCGGGGGCGGGGACGGCGGGGCA
>QAXN01001114.1:0-21604 GCA_004335795.1 Chlamydomonas sp. 3222
CACCTGGGGCAGGGAGCCGATGGGGGATGGGCGCGGTGGAGTCCGTGAATACTGAGTCTATGTTACCAAAGACGACGTGGGCCGCCACTGTGACCTAAGGTCACCCCTCGGCAACTATCAGCCATAGCGCCGCGGCACCTCGTGCCTCCTCCTTTGCCTGTACAGGTACACTGCATACACGGTGCCCTGCACAGCCCGCACCTGTGCTGCCGCCCGCTGCTGCAGCACACCGTGCCGTCCCTTACTTGCACTGTGTCGCACAGCCCGCACCTTGGCTGCCGCGCGCTGCTGCAGCAGCAGCCTGTTGTCCTCCGGCCGGAACAGGAACACGGAAAAGGCGCGGTGCAGGGGGGCCACCGGCTGGTCGGGCTGGTTGAATCGGTGGCAGGCGTGCTTGTTGGCGGTGCGCAGCAGCGTGTCGTGCTCGTCCACCACCAAGCACTCGTCGCGCTGCATGAAGTCCTCCTGCGTGCCCGCGCCTGGGGGCAGGGCGGGAGAGGGAAAGGGGATCAGAGGGGTGAGAGGGGTGCTGCTGCAGGCGACAGAGGGAATGGTGCACTGCTACAGCAGTGTTGTGAACACTGTCAGTCAGGCATGCTGAAACGTGCTGTTTGGGAATCCTGCGTGTCTACGCCTGGGGTCGGTGGGGAGGAGGAGGGGGAGAGGGGTGTTGCAGCAAAGGGGCAGGGCGAATGGTACAGTGCTGCTGCAACATCAGTGTTGTTAAGCCAGATATGCTGATACGTGCTGAATGAGGCATTCTATGGTGCCAAAGCCCTGCGGGGAGAGGGGGCTTTGCTGTTAAGGAGTAAAATCGAAAGAATCATCCCCAAGGGAGAGCGGGCTAGCCGGGCAGCAACAATGGAGGGTTGGTTGCACCGCTGTGGTACGACAGAGCTTTGGTTGTGCGGTGACAGCAAAAGCGCAGAGGGTTAGCTGCTTTGCATGCGGCGCCCCTTCTATGGCGGCGCCTGGGGGGAAGGAGCGGTAGAGGAGGAGCCGGAGCGCACAGCAAAGCGTGCAGGTGTGTTGGATGCATTGGGACAGCGCGTATGAGCAGTAGCCCGTGCTTGTGGCGTATGGATCAGTGGGGACAGGACGGAAAGGCCGAGCAGCGAGAGGGAGCAGCGGCAGCGGTGTTCAGAGTCACTGCACGCAGTCCTGTTGCGTGCCGTCGCCTGAGGGTGCGGCCGTCATTGTAACGGGAGTGTGGGGGCTGGGGTACAAGACTGTAGTAGTGGACAGGAGGCCATGGAGGCGAAGGGCGGCAAGGGTGTGTTGCGAAATGCCGAGGGTGGCCAAGGGGCGGTAGTGGCGCCTGGCCAAGTCCATACTTGCGGACTCGGGTGTGCCTGGAGGCCCCCAAACCCTGGGCAGCCCATTGGGCCCCGGTGCCCCCCATGGACACCCCTTTCCAAAGCCCTTCTCAAAGCCCTTATCCCCACCTGTCCATGTCGAGGACTCCATGTGCTCCTTGCTGAGGCAGGTGCGTAGCGCTGCCTGCTGAGCTGCTAATGCGCGAGGCACGCCACGAAGCCCCCGGGTGAGCGCACCCAGACCGCCCTGCATCCGCCGCGCGGCCCGGGAGGTGCGGCGAGTGTACGCGGAGCTGGATCTAGAGATATGTGAATTACTTCTAGCGGGTTGTAGCATACAGAACGCCACGCGGGCGACGTTGGGTGTTTGGCAGCGCGTAGCGCGGGAAGCAGGGGTGGCACTGGCAAGTTCACAGGATGTGAGGAGGTGTAGTGGATAAAGTCAATCGGAGCAGCAAATCGCTTCAGACGTATTGGTGCGTTGCGATTGTTTGTTGCTGTCCGCTGTGGGATCAAGATGGGTTCTCAGGCTCACCAAAATGCGCCAATTGAACTGAGGACCAGCACAGAGCAATATCTGCATATTTATATTTTTACGCTGAGCAACTATCAATCAAACAGGAAGACGTCCAACGCCAGCATCGTACCTGTCGGGAGCGAAGTCACCGGGACGCAACCCACCGAAACCAGGACAGCCAACCTGAGAAGCAGGGGTATAGTGCAGCCATACAATTACGACTTGCAGCAACGTTACAAAGCGTCTTGTACGTAGGAGCTGAGTGTCAAAGGCCCGCCACCTGCCAGCAAGATGTCCTCTAACCCTTTCACCGCTGAGGCTCCGGCTCAGGCCGCGGCCCAGAACCAGGTCTGTTTTGCAGCAAAGCATGATTGGAAGTCTCCTGCGTGCATGCCAAGCTGACCGCGGTGGCATGTTGCCACGAGTCCACCTGGCTCACCAGCTAAGCGCCCAGTCCCCAACACCTCTCACGGCTGTATGCTTACCCGCTGCACCACTGCAACCTCGACAGGACTTTATCCTGGTGGTCATCCTGCTGGGCCTGATGCTCTTCTTCCTGGTTCGCTCGCTTGCCAAGTTCAAGGGCTCAGGCATCAAGGTGGGGCGGCGGCAGGGTGGGGCGGGGTCAAGCCCTGAGGGTCGGGGCCTTGGGTGATTCCGGGCCTACTCGACCCACCTTCGTCACTGCAATCCCCTTCCTGGGCTTCACGAGGGTACACGTGGCTTGGTTGCACCGCTGTGCTGCGACCCGGTCACCCGTGCGGGCTCTACGGGGAACAACATCGCTGCTGCTCTGGACTGGCTGACTTGGCGTGATGCAGCACCTCCGCTGACGCTCCGGTATGACCGACTGTCGTGGTCTTCACTACCGGCAACCCTTGACTGCGTGTGCCCATGCTGCTTGTGCACAACGCCCGACGCGCCGCACCTGCCGTACGCAACAGCTTGACCTTCCTTCATGAATACAACGCAGCCACGTACCCTGCTTTGCACCCGTCGCCCCCAGATCTCGCGGCCCAAGGGCTCCGACGCCAAGGGCAGTGAGACGGAAGCAACCGCAGGGGAGGAGGAGGAAGAGGAGGAGGAGGAGCCGCTCGAGGAGGAGGAGGAGGAGCCAGGGAACGAGAGCAAGGAGGACTAGATGCCGGTGTTGGTGGTGGATGAGCGTGTGCCCCGTGGCTTATGAGTGCAGGGTATGCAATGCACACGCGCGGTTGCAAGGCTGGTGGGGAGGGGGAACGTTGCGGGTGCAGTGACCACCGCCGGTGGCGCCGTGTCGTGCCGGTGAGACACAACACAGGGGGGCGACGCTCAGTCAGTAGCATTCACTGTATCCCCTATTCCGTGGGCTATGGCCTAGGTCCTTGTACACGTTGCATGTGTGCGTCGTTGCTCTCGTAAGCCTGTCGTAGAGTCTCCAGTGGTTGTACGTGTTGTGGCGCTGCCGACGTGCATTCTGGTCGAGTCTGAGTCAATGCCGTGTCGTGCTGGCACAGGTGCTCGGTCAGGACTGACATTCTTACAAACGAGAGCACCTGGGACACCCACGTGTGCAGGAGGTTTCCTCGTGTTTGACGCGTACTCACGTGTGCGGGCAGTCTTGAGGGCTTAGGCGTGCGGTGCACCGCAAGGGAGCTTAGCCTGCGCCGTTTGTACCGTGCACGTGCCTCGTCCCGCGTAGGCCTTGATGTTCCTGCACCGGCATCGCCGCTACTGGGTTGCATGTGCACAGGACCTGTGCATTGGAGTTGACCCTCTACGAGTGCTCCTCGTACGTGCCCTGTTACCTGAACGTCGTTGACTCGTTGTAACGCTGAGCCCTGAGCCGACCACGCAGCCACGCAACGTGGTGCCCCGGCCCATGGACTCTCGTGCCCTGGCCTGCCCTGATTTGCGATGAGGCTGAGGGTCTTCGGCGTGGAGGACAGCAGCAGCTTGGGGACCATGGGGGCAGGGGGGCTCCCGTCACCCCCTGTGCGTAGCCCATATCTGAACAAGCAGGACCACAGCCCCCCCATGGGCCAAGGCGCCCAGCAGCTCGCCCGAACCAACACCCAAACCACTCAAATGCATTGCAGGCCATGGGGTTCAAGTCCCCAGTGAGTGCGGGTGCCTGACCAGGGGGAGGGCGCATTTGTCCTTGGGATCCAAAGCCTGCTTGCGGCGGGCCAAGGGGCGTTGATGCGTGTCCACGTTACATGAAGCACTGAGGAACCGTACTGAGGTTGTGCCGACTGAGGCTATTCGAAAAGTGTCGCAGTTGGCAGCTGCGGCATCAGAGACAGTTCAACATAAATTGCCCCTGGGGACCTCTGGGGTTGAGACCCCACATGCTGGAGGAGATGAGTTCACTACCAGGCGTGCTGCAGTTGCGTGGTGTTGCTTGCTATCGGTACTGATGTACTGTCTGCATTCCACGATCCCACACCGGGCAACCCCTGCATGCCAATGCTTCTGACTGCAAGGCGCTGGAGCAAGGCACCGATCAGAGCTTCACAACTTGGTTCACGACAAGGGAAGAAGGGATGCATTGTGCTCATTGAAAGTCATTCAGTTGCTTCAAGAACTCTTGCTATTTAAAGCATTTGCTCTTTGAAAGCATTACTGACGCCTCAGGCGCGGCCCTCCTGCCGCAAAACCAGTGCAACGTCCTGCCCCATCAGGTAACAGCATGTGTGCGAGCCAACCAGGGGAGAGGTCCCCCCAGCGGCAAACCCGTTTCAACATCACGACCGTATATCCAGCGAGCCTCGCATGAACCTTCACTTTAAGGCCATGAGGTTGCCACTACACCGATCTAGTCTTCACTATGTACTAACGGCCAATGGGCCTGCCGGATATAATACGAGAGCTGTGCCAGCACAAGTGGATGAATGGTGCATTCTTAAGCGTCCCTAAGACGCATTACCAGTTCACCTAAAATTTTCACTGGGTCGCACACCGCCCACCGGGGATCGATGCAACCCCCACAAGCGCCGGCGCAACCCATAGCGCCTACCCTGAACACCATATATATCATGTGGACCGCGCACTGTAAGGCCTCATTTACTGCGCGGCGGCCGGGCCCTTGGTCATGTTTTTGGCCCTGCCGTCGGGGATGGCGAACAGCACCATGGGCCGGCCGGGCCCCTTGACGCCGTACGGCTCGTCCACAACGTAGTACCCCTTGCGCTCCAGCTGCAGCACCTCGCCCTTCTGCAGCGTGCGCATGTTGGGGTCGCCTGCGAGACGGCGCACGAAACGACAGTAACGCAACTTGCCGTCAGCGAGAAACCCAGCGGGATTCAGGGAAACCACATCGCCCGCCGTAAACAAGCACGCACTCAAGGGGAGCCGCTCCGCAGAGCACAAGCTCCCAAGAAACCACGCAAGTACGCAACGAATGTACGACAAGGCCCTGGTCTCCGCTCACCGATGGCGGCCTTCTCGAAGCGCGTGGCGGGGTTGACAAGGTCCATGAAGTTGTCATCCTCCTCCACCTTCTTCTTGGTGATCAGGTAGTCGAAGTCCACCAGCTGCAGCGCAACCGTCTCGCAGCAGTCCACTGCCGCCAGCCACGTCAGCTTGAGCCGCGTCTTCTTCACGTCGCCGTCCAGGTTCAGCACGCCGCCCAGGGCCGTCACGGCGCCGGTGGCGGCGTCGCGCGTGATGGTCTGCGAGGCGTAGTGTCACATGCTCAGCAAGGCACTCTGCCAGCGCATTTTTAGCCAGCTGGCACGCTGGCACAGTCACACGCAGGGAAGTCAAGAGGCGCTTCTTATTCGGCAGAGCGCCCTACTAAGAGCGGCCTAAGCTGGTTCACAGCCCGTGCGCCACATGAACGCAAGCAGGCGGGCAAGCAGGCTAGCGGTCACGCTGTGCCCAACCCCAGGAATTCTGCCACCCGGTGGCGGATAAGTGCCATGGTCACACTGATGAACTCGTTAACGGCAAGTACCCAAAAGTGGTGCAGCCGTCGACCGACGCCCTCACCTTGATGATGGCGTTGCCCCAGTCCATGAGCGTCACCTCCTCGCCCTCCGCCAGCGTGGCCGCGTCCGCCTGGTCCAGCCAGATGCGCGACGCGCGAGTCAGCGCCTTCTTGCCCGCCGGCGGGTGCTTCTTGTGGCGCGGCACCACCACCACCTCGGGCTCCGCGGGGCCGTCCAGCGTCAGTAGCACCTTGCCCTCCTCCTCCACCGCCGTGTGGCGGGGGCACACCGGGTCGATGAGCTTCTTGTTGATGGTCCAGATCTTGTCCCATTCTTGAAACGTGATGTTCTTTGATGCGCCCTGGCTCAAGATGAACTCCTTAAGCGCTTCGATCTGCATGCCGCGGCGCAGGATGCCCTGCACCGTTGGCATGCGCGGGTCGTTCCAGCCCTCCACGCGGCCGGTCTCCACGAACCACGTCAGCTTGCGCTTCGAGAGCACCGTGTTGACGAAGTTGAGGCTGGAGGGGGCGGAAGGAAGGAAGGTTGGTGGTTGGTGAGAAGGACAATCAATCCACAGTGGCTCAGTGTGCGCCATATTGCAGCATGTTGCGGAGGGCACTACTGGGTGGAAGTGGAATGGCATAGGTTGCTGGTGCGGAGCGGTCCGGCAAACTGCCGCATGCTTCGCGTAGGAATGCTCCGTGTATTGGCTCAGAATGAGTAGGAGGTTGATTGGTCTCATCAAGGAGATCAGACAGGTTTTTCCTCACAGCCAACGCAGCACCACTGCATAGACCTGCCGTGCTTTCGAGCCACTGCTCGGTGTTGCACAGCCTTCCTGAATGCAACAGGACAGGATGCCACGGTCTCAAGCATCCCGTACACATATGACCACCCCCGCCCCTCTTCCATTGAAGCAATTTCGGAGAAGCACTCACCGGCTGTAGTCCCAGATGTTGACGTTGGGCAGGCCGGGCCACACCTTCTGGTAGGCCGCCAGGATCCAGTAGTACTGCTCCTCGCGGTCGCGGTACTCGCTGGTGCGCAGCGCGTGCGTCACGCCCTCAAACGCGTCCACAAAGGGGCAGGCGCAGTCGTACGTGGGGTACACCTGCGCGTGGGGGTTGTGGAGGGCTTCATCATCGTATGGGTAACGTAATTGAGAAGCTCAAGAAACTGGGCAGGCAGCGTGAGAGGCCCTGAACTGCTGTGGCATGAAGGGTGCAGGGGTGTGTGTTCGAGGAGGCAGGGTCTTGTTGTGTGTTTCGTAATAGGAAGGTGTGGAACCACGCGATTTAGCTTGCGGATAATGGGCCCGGCTGGACCTATCCGAGCATGCCCAGTGGATCCTGGGTTGCGATGTGCCTAACAGAGACGAGAGACAACCTCAACGCGGCGAGCCGCTAAGATGCCTCTGCTTTTTGTTAGGACGTTCAGACAGACGATCATGCAAGCAACAGCCATGCTGACAGATAGCTGCGCGTCGGCCAGGATGCTGATGTGCTCCATGGGCTCACCTTGTACTTGTGCCCGGTGCGCCAGTGGTGCGTCAGGTTGCAGCGGAAGGCCACGGGGTCGCGCATGGTGCCGTTGACCGACTGCAAGGGACAACAAAGCAAGTGTGGGGTACGCGTAAGTTGCGAGTGTGAGGGTTGGACGTGGATGGAGGAACGAAGGCGAGGTGGAGAGTAAGACGCTTCAGGCGCAGCGGAGCGCAGAGATAGGAACTGGGGCAGCACGCCACGAAAACCGTGGTAGGTCGTGTGTTTGCAGTTGGCGTGCAAGTGCATGTCGTACGGCTTTTGAGCTGCCGCCCATGGGGGTACCGGGTGGCTCCCGTCACAGCGCTCACCCAAGCTCGCACGGTGATGTGCCTGCACAAGACACCGTACGCCTCAATGCCACGTGTGGCTAAGCGCTCGGATCAGGAGGCAGGAGACCAGGACTGCGCACTTAATCCACAGGACAGCTCGGCTACCCATACACATCCCGCCGTGCCCAACGCTGTGCTTCGATTAAAAAAACCTCCATAACGTTGTGACGTTGGACTTACCGACATGTCCATCTTGAAGCGCATGGCGTTGGCCAACCCGACCTCGCTGCCCGCCTTCATCTCCTCCCAGATCTTCAGGTTCTCCTCCACGCTGCGACCGCGGCACTTGCTCTCAATGCCCTTGCCGCGCTCGTCGCGCATCTGCAAGGCGGGGCATGCACAGGCCATTAGTCAGCGGCACATATCGGCACCGTCAATTGTACGGCATCAGCCGTCCATCACCACCATGTCAGCCTCTTTGCGAAGCGCATGCACGTGCCAGTTGTGGGTTCCCTACCCCTCCCTCCCCTCTCAAGCACCAGAACGGCGTGTCCTCATCTGCGCAACACCCTCCATACAACCCTGCCCATTTTCCTTGCACACCTGCTCCACGGGCGTGTCGTCGGCGTACATGAGCCCCGCGCGGATCATCTTCTCCCCCAGCTCCAGCAGCTGCGGGAAGTAGTCGCTCGTGTACGTCAGCCTGTCGTACCGCAGTCCCAGGTCCGCAATGTCCTTCAGGATGTTCTCCACAAACTCGTCCTTCTCCTTGCTGGGGTTGGTGTCGTCGAAGCGCACGAGCAGCTTGCCCTTGTACATGTCCGCAAAGTACTGATTGAGCAGCGCCGCCTTGGCGTGCCCAATGTGCAGGTAGCCAGACGGCTCGGGCGGGAAGCGAGTCACCACCTTGCCCTCCACAGCGTTGGGCAACCCGATGTCGAACGAGCCGCCGGCGTCGCCGTTGGCAGCGGCGACGCCGCCAGCAGCGGCGCCGTCGGCGCCCTTCTTGCCGGCGCCGGCGACTGCGCCGCCGGCGCCGGGCGCTCCCGCTCCGCCCTTCTTGCCGGCGGCTGCGAGGGCCTCGAGCTCCTCCACTGCGGCGCGCACCTGGGGCACTTCCGAGCAGAAGTCGAACCAGCGCGCCAGGTGGGGCACCTTGCCGGAGGTGCGGACCTTCTTCCACAGCGGGGAGCCTGGGGAGGAGGGCCAGCGAGGGGGCACCACGTCAGGCAGCAAGCAAAGCAGCAGAGAATGCACAACTAAACACTGCGCGAGAGGAGGGTTGCATTGCGACGCGTTGCGGTGTCCCGTGGCCAGCGTCAGGACGCGGCTGGCAGCCAAGTGACACGAGCTGTGCAGCCCAGCACACAGGCGGAGGGCCAGGGAGGTGGTGCTTACCCTGCAGCTGGCCCCACACGGCCAGGTCAGCCACCGAGAGGTTGTACGACACCAGGAAGGTGCGCAGCTGCAGATAGTCGTTGACTGCCAGGCAGTGCGCTTCGAACATGGGGCCAGACACCAGCCCGGCCGCAGTGTCCAGCCACTGGTCAATCTGTTGCGCAGGCAGGAGCAGAGAACGGAAAGGTGTTAGGGTTGGCGTGTTGGGTTATCGTGAGGTTGCAGCCTGAGCTGCAAGCACAGGTAGAGACACGTGGACATGGCGGCTTACGGCGGCTGAGCGCATGCTCATAGAACTGCCTGCACCACCTCTGTAAACATGCCTAGGTCTCACCTGGCACGAGGTCAGAGCATCCGTGCCATACAGCTCGTCGCGCTTGGGGCTAGCGCGTGCAAGGTACTTGAGCATCATGCTGCCAGTGAAGGACTCCCTGCAGCAGCAGCAACAGTCAGAGAGCCAAATAGCGTAAGCCGTCGATCAGTGCAGCTCAGCCATAACAGCGGCACACATGCGGGATTTTTGAGAAGCCCCGCCGCCCAGCATGGCCTCTTTGCCTGAGCACAGAGAGCAGGGACGGCTGACATCCTTGAGACGCAAAATACAGGTCATGATGCTTACCCCTCGGCATTCAGAGTGGGCACAGTCTCCTTGGTTCCCTTGGGATCGGGCGTGGCCGCCACTGGGACGCCGCCCAACCTCGCCGTTGCCAGAGCGGCAAACGGGGGGTTCCGCTCCCAGAAGGTGAGCGTCGACATTTGCAACCGCAGGCCACCCGAGGCTGCCCAACGGCGTGTCCAACTCAATGGTTCGCCCCGCGTCTGCTGTCCAGAGGCGATGCGATAAGCAACGCCCAGAAGCCGGTAGCCTGCCCAACCTAGGGCCCGCTGCATGTATATGGAGTGAATATTGTGGGGACGGCCTTTATGGCCTTCTTTGCCCAGGTTTCAGAGCGCAGGGCCGTACGCTTTGTTGGACGAGCGAGTTTGCATGGCACGTCGCAGAACCCCAGTGCCACATTCTCTGAAGCAATCGAACAGTGTATCACAGCTGGTGTATCGTATAAGATACAACCGTAGAACTGGACGCGTGACGCCATGACTTCAACTTCTCTATGACAACTGACAAAGCGCTGTCCGCTTACCTCTCAGCTTAATTTACTTATACGGGCGCATTTCATCATATAGTTCTTACTTGCTGGACCAACATCCCACGCGGCCTGTGCTAAGGGCGAATGAGACGAGCCGGGTCGCACTGGACTATGCGACATTGGGATAGCACCTGATGTTGTTGGTAAATACAAGCTGTATCTCGGCTCGCAAGAGCACCATCGCGTTGTGGGTGCGCACTGGTTAGTTGCACTCCTTGCCATGCCCCATCCCAAGCCCTCCCACGCCCTCACCGTCACCGGGTAAAGCGAAGCATCCGGCACAGCACCATGCTACTTCCCACAACAACCACGTGCCATTTGAGCACTACCAACGGTGCGTGGCGCACCGAAAGCCTTGCCCGTCGGGGCACCTTGGGTGCACCATCGCCAAAGTCTCCTGGGGGAGTCATTACGCGCAATGCCCCTCCCACCCTCTTCCAACCGGCACACCCTCTCACAGGCACGGTGACGCTTGAGCTTGGCAGCCCATGTCACTGAGCGCTGCCGCTCTGTCAGATGTGGGCAGCCTCGTCGGACCCCCGGGAGTCCACACCTCCCCACAGCCCTCTGTCGACTCCCCAACCATCTGCAACCCGCTGAGGCCCAAACCAGGCAACCGCGCCAGCGGCGATGGGGCAAGGGCCCCATCCTACTCCCCAACGACCTACGGCAGAGGCGACAGCTTGAGCGAAGATGAGCTTCTCCGCATCCAGAACGATGTTGTTGGGGCGGAGGGGCCCCACAGTAGAGGGACTGCCCCTGGCGGCAGGACCTCTCTTGGTGCCCGGGTCAGCGGCAGCGGCGACGTGCAAGGGGCTGCCTCCGGAGCTCCGTCCGCACGCCGACTGGATTCGCTCATCTCGGAGGCAGGCTTGGGCGGGGAGGGCATGTCAGCTGGCGCACGCAGCAACAGCGGCGGCAGCGCAAACGGTACCTTTGAGAGCCCCCACCCCTTCAGTCCGGTGCTTGACTCCGAGCAACTGCAGGGTCTGCCTGCACCACCGCGTGCGGGTCAGCTGCCGAACCAGCACCACGGCCAGCAGCAGGCGTGGGGCGTGAAGGGGCCAGGCTCCGAGCGGACGTTCAAGTCGGGCCCGGTGGTTTCCCTCAGGAGCTCCCGCGATTCAAATGCAAGCGGTGCAACCGAAGCCGTAGGGGAAGCCGCCATGGGCATGGCCCCCCCTCGTCGCCAGAGCAGCTCCCAAGGTATATCCGCTGGCCCCGGCTTCGGCGCACAACAGCCACACCAGCAGCAACCAGCAGCTCTCGCGTCCACACCCCATGGCGGTCGGAACGTCCGCTTTGTGTCCTCCACCGGCCATGACGACCCCGCATCCGCCCAGGTAGGAGCCCCTTCCGGACCCTCCACGTTACCCCAGCTGTCGTCCATGCCTGACGGCCGGCCGCCACGCGGGCCCCTCCCGCCCGCCAACCGTCGCGCAAGCGACGGTCTATCAGCCGCGCCCGGCGCACCCCACCACCACCTCCCCGGCCAAGCAGGCCAGCCTCCTCCCTCGGTACCATCCCCCACTGCCGCAGCATCACCACCCAGCGCCCTAGGGCCTTCGTACCTGACCCCGGAAGAAGAGGCATTGCTGCTGCCCATCCGGGGGAGCCGAGGGGCCCCTAGTCAAGGCCCCAGCAGGGAGGCCAGCCTCGGAGCGGGCGCTGGGAGTAGCGCCCGGGGAGGGCCCCTACGGACAGAGCGCTCAGCGGATGGCGCCGTGCAGGCACCGGGGGGTACAACGGCAGCGGGCGGGGGACACAGCAGCAGGGGCCCTAGCGGAAGCGGCGAGTTGCGGCCTCCGCATATGGCACTCGCTCATCACCTGGCGTCGCCGGAAGGGGCGCCGGCGGAGCCCACACGTGGAGGGGAGGACAGGGGCCGGGACAGTGCGAGGGGGAGCGGCAGGGCGGCGGGCACGACAGCGGGGTCGGGGCAGGGGCAGGGTCTTGCAAGTAGTAATAGCAGCAGGGCCATGCGGCGGGCGCACGAGCTGAGCCCCATGAGCCTGGGCGACCCGGAGCTGCGTGACGCGTTGGCACGTGCCGCCGTACAGGTGGGCCGGGCGTACATGGCGAGCTGGGGTCACGTTTGCTGCCTGCTCCACTGCTGTACTTATGGTTGACATGTAGCATGTTCACCAC
This sequence comes from Chlamydomonas sp. 3222, assembly GCA_004335795.1. Lineage (NCBI taxonomy): Eukaryota > Viridiplantae > Chlorophyta > Chlorophyceae > Chlamydomonadales > Chlamydomonadaceae > Chlamydomonas > Chlamydomonas sp. 3222. The sequence goes on from QAXN01001114.1 coordinate 12,255, forward strand.
ACCGCAACATGTCACACGTTTGATGTACGACCATCAACTGTGCCAGTCTGTCATTGTGCGCATCGACACTCCCGTACAGAATTCCGTACAATTGGCGACTGGCGGGCAGCTGCCCGACTCCGACTGGGGCTACAGCCGCATCCTGGCGCAGCACCACGAGCAGCAGCAGCAGCAGCAGCAGGCGCGCTCCGCAAACCAGTCACCAGTGGGGCCCGGGCACAGCCCCGGCAACGGCAGCGGGCCCGACAGCGGCCCCAACAGTGGCAGCGGGCCGCAGGGCTTCAGCTCCTTGCCCGTGTCCCCGCATGCGCTGTCTGGGTCGCCCAGGGGAGGTGCCTCTGGACCCGTGGCGGTGGGCAAGCCTCCCCTGCCGCGGCAGCCGCTGCTGACCCCCAGCCGCAGCCTGCGCAGCGTGCTAAAACACGCGAGCTCGGGCCCGGGGGGAATGATCACGGTCTCGGGAGGAGAACTGGCTGCAGGGGGCGAGGGGCTGGAGGGGGATGCCGGGGGTGACGGAGGCGGTGGGGCGGTGGGTCCCGGGGGGCTGCCGTCGGGCCCGGTGCCGCTGACGGCGCAGCACCTGGCGGCGCAGATGCTGCTGACGGGGGGCATGAGCCGACGCTCGCTGGGCCAGGGGCACCTGCAGCGGCGAGGCAGCCACCCCAGCGTCGCCTCCACCGTGGCTGGGGAGGCGGGCGGCGGCGGCGGCGCCGCCGCCGCCGCTGCGCTGGAATCCCCGCGGCCGTCGCTATTGGGGTCGCCGTTTGTGGCAGGCACCATCGGCGGCGGCGGTGGCGGCAGCGTCACGTCAATGGGGACGGTGAACGCGCGGGGGCTGGTGGCTGGTGGCGGTGGGGTCGACGGCGAGGGCGCGGTTCTGGATATCGAGGGCGCGGAGAGCGTGGACGTGCGGATACACTGCTTGACGTACAACATGGGCGGGGTGGCGCCGCCGCCGGGGGCGCTGCCGGAGAGCCTGTGGACTGGCAGCACGCTGTCCAGTGACACGGACCTGGCGGACGTGTACGTGGTGGCCACGCAGGTGGGCGGCACCTTTGCAAAATAAGGCGACCTGTCTAATTAGGTATAGGTATATAATTATTGTTAATGCCCACGCCATTGTTATCCATGTTGATCACGTCTAGATCCAAGCCTTGTTGGTGCCGCCACCCTGCATGGCAACGCTTTATTCGGAGGCCCTGGGACAGCCCGCAGGGAATAAAACGCGTGCTTCGCCCCGCTGCACTACACCATTTCAACACACCCAGGGCCAGACATATTGCATGGATCCGCTCCTATGGCCACAACTGACCTTCCTATGGCAGCAACTGACAGTGCCATTAGAAGCCTCAAGCGCCACGCCTTACCCTGGACTAATACGCAATCCTCGTCATGTGTGCCTCCACATGCGTCGTTCCGCCCTCGTGCTGCAGGAGAGCGGCCCGCTGTCCGACTGGGAGGCAGCGGTGGCGGGCGCGCTGGGTCGGCGCTACGTGCGCGTGGCGGCAGAGAGCCTCATGTCCATCGCCATCCTGGTGTACGCCCTCAAGCCGCTGGCGCCGCACATCACGCAGGCAGGTCCCTGCTTGGGCATCATGTACCGGTATGATATTTCCTTCCGGCACGTGATGTTCGCATCGCAGCAAGCTGGCTGCTCGCACGCCCTCAAGCCGCTGGCACCGCGCATCACGCTGGCAGGTGTCCGCATCAATGAGCAATCCAGTGGTCGCGTTGAGGTTGCGCAAAGTGGGTCGTGTTGAAAGCTTACGCGACCATAACGCATGGCCTGCTGCGTCTGCATCAGGGCAGCGGCTAGTACCGGTACTAAAGTGAAGGTACGAAGTGAAGGGGTGTCTCAGCCAACCTTGCCCTGGCGGAGCGCTCACCGCGACCCCTACTCCCACATCAGGTCAGCTGTTGCTGTTGCACGCGGACTTGCTGACCCCCATCTCCACTATCATGAATGACGTATTCCCCATGCCTCCCTTGCAGGTCCGCACCAGCTCCGTGGCCACGGGCGTGGGCAACGTGTTGGGCAACAAGGGGGGCGTGGCGGTCACCTTCAACCTGGCGGGGGCGCAGGTGGGTGTGCACGGAGCGGTGCGAGGCTTCCATGTGTTAGACCACGTCACGACTGTGTTTATAGCAGGGTTAATATGTGATGTGGCAAGGAAAGGGCGGAGCGCCGATTGAGTGTCAGGGAGGGCCCAGTGCAAGGCAGGGCCTCAGGAGGGCGTTCCTAGCCTGCCGTAGCACGAGGCGGTGCCTCTCAGTGTCACAGGAACCGACCTGCAGCCAAGCTACCGCCCTGTTCCCTGGCCCATCCTCTCTTCGTACCCCAGGTGCTGCTCGTAGGCGCCCACTTCGCCGCGCACGACCAATACGTGGAGCGACGCAATGCCGACTTCCACCGCATATGCGCCGGCCTCTTCGCGCCGCCCTCCGCCGCCTCCCCTGCGACCTCGGCCGCCGCCGCCGCCGCCGCCGCTGCCGCTGCCGCCGCCGGCGGTGGCGGCTCCCGCACCGAAACTCCCGAACGCGGCCGCCCGCAGGCAGCCGTCGAGACGCTGCCGTTGGGGCTGCTGACGGCGGACAGCGGCGGCAGTCAGCGGCGTATCAGCGTGGAGTCGATGCGCAGCGGGGACCCTGGCGGCGGCGGCGGCGGCGGAAGTGGGCACAGCAGCGGCAACGCGACGCCAGGGAAGCGCTCGACGGTTGGGCCGTCGGGCCTGGGGCTGCGCCGCCCCGGGACGGACAACAACCTGAGCAGGTTCAGCCGTGGAGCGACGCCGCCGGGCGCCGCCGGCGGCAGCTCCACCGCGCTCGATGGCGCGTTGTCCGCCGCTGACGGCGACGACGACCCCGCCGCCGCGGCCGCCGCCGCTGCCTTGGCCGCTGGCCGGACCAGCGGCGGGGGCCTGACGCGCGGGCGTTCGCGTGCGCCGTCGTTTGCTGTGGGGGCCCCGGGGAGCGAGACGGAGGGGGAGGGAGGTGCGGGAGGAGGGGCAGGAGGCGGGGGCAGCCTGATGTCCCGCGGACTGACGCGCACGCTGAGCGGGGCGTCGAACGCGTCTTCGGCCGTCAGCACATTCTCGGTGGGTGCTCAGCGGGGGTGCTTGTCTTGGGGTAGGGCACAGGCTTCCGCACGGCGCTTAGTTGCAGCTCGAAAGGCATACCTCAGGCCCGATGCAGCCTGCATCTGTCCAGGGTCCCCGCATCCCCGCATCCTTCCGCAAGTATTGCTCCTCGCCCGCCCTATCATACCACTGATTCCTCTTCCACTGCTGGCATGCTGACGCCCCCTCCTTCGCCCACCTCCTGTCCTCTGCCCCTCCTACCCGGTCCTTCTCCCCCTACTCCCTAGGTCTTCCGCGGCGCCCGCCACACGTCCGAGGCCTCCCCCGGCGCCTCCACCGCCCGCGGCGGCCGGACCTCCTTCTTCTCCGGCCTCTCCTTCGCCTCTGCGCAGCGCCACTCCACCGCCCTGCTGGCTCACTTTGACGTGGTGCTGTGGATGGGGGACCTCAACTACCGCATCGCGGGCAACCCCGAGGTACGGTTTTCGTGTAGCGGGTGCGGTGCAGGGAATGGGATACATAGAATCCCTTACAGGTACACAGATAGGTAATTGTCACTCACAGGGTACAGGGGTACAGGGGTTTTCGTGTGTTGAGCCATGGTGCAAGGGATTAACGTACTGGTAGGGGACGGGCCGAGTCTGCACGACTGGGCCGGGATGGGGGTCCTCCAATACCGCATCGCCGGCAACCCAGAGGTAGGGTTGGCTCAGGGTATGAGGGAGGTTGTGCTGGCAGGGGAGGGGACAGGCTTGTATATGTACCAGTCTAATACCGAAGCCGTGACGTTGTAGAGCGGAACCTGGTCTTGGTGGAGGGGTAGACATGCCGACCGTGGACTCCAGCGGCACAGTAGGACAAAGCTCGTGCGAGTACGCCCCCCCCGCTCACCTGAGTAGTAATCACCTTGTATGTCCCAATGGTAAAAAGCTGAGGGCTGACCGGCTGACAGGCTTGTGTGTCACACGCTTGGGCAGGTACTGTGCGGGAGCCTCAGGTGCTTTGTGCACAACCGTGTCTGTCTAGCTTGGCTAAACACGTGTCCATGTATCCAGGACTCCCGGCCGCACCTCACGCATTTTCCCCCTCCCTTCCCCAGGTGGTCAAGTACGCCATCGACCACAATATGGTGGAGGTGCTGTGGGCCAACGACCAACTGCACGCGCAGCAGAAGAAGGGCAAGGTGCTGCAGGTGGGCACGATTAGCTGATGCATGATAGGCACCACTGGCAGGGGCCTGCAGCCCAGGGAGAACCCCATGTCTCGCCTCCGGCCCCCGCTTGTCATGCCACTCCTCGCGCAAGCTCGGAACAACCACAACCCACCCCGCCCGTCTCCCCTCCTCCTGGTCTGCCGCCAGCCCCCGCCCCTTTTAACTCGCTTAACTCCCGCACAGCATATCACCTCCTCCTCACTCCCCTCACCCCTCAGCCTCGTGTTACTTGCAAACTGTTCCCCCCTTCCCCCCCAGAACTTCATCTTGTGTCCTACCGCCTAACCCCCCTTCCCCCCCGCCAGGGCTTCCACGAGATGCCCATCAGCTGTCACACCTAGGCGCACCGCCTCCCCCCAACCTGAACACGCTTGCCATGCCACCTCCCGCGCGACCCGGGCCCCAGACACAACCCACCTCACCCCCGTCCCCCATCCTCCTGTTCTGCCGCCCCGCCGCCGCCACACTCCCAGGCTGAACACTCAAGCGGCACTTCACCTCCTTTCACCCTTCCGCACCCTACCACAAGCACCCTGCTCGCCCCCTCCTGGCCACTCCCCTTCCCAGGGCTTCCACGAGATGCCCATCAGCTTCGCGCCCACCTTCAAGTTCGCGGTGGGCACCGACCGCTACGACCTAAAGCGCACGCCCGCATGGACGGACCGCGTGCTGTACGCGCTGCACGCAGACCCGCTCTTCGCCGACCTCAAGCCCCTCTACTACATGTCCGTGCCGGAGTTAAGGTGCGCTTGCAGTCTGTTATCAAGTATGAAGTTGCGTGGCGCAATAGCCGGGTTGGGTGGGATTCTTGCCGTCCGTGCGGCTCAGGTGTGAGCACGCACGTCACTGGCAGCATACCAGCTCAACCCCCCTGCACCATTGTCCGTGCATGAGTTCCATGCATGGACATGGATGGCCGCGCCTGATGCTACCTGCATGCACACGTGCATTGTGCCGTCATACTACTCGTCCTGGTGCGCCCTTTCCGTACGGTAGGTCAGCAGCCCTTGTGCACGAACCCAGCACCCCACACGCACACACCGCGCACCCCTGGAGGCTGAAGTTTACGCCTGCTAATCCGTACCCTTGGTGCGCAGGACGTCCGACCACAAGCCAGTGATCGCCGGCTTCGAGCTGTCCATCAGCCCCCAGCACGCGGCAGCCAACAAGAACGCAAAGCACAGGGGCTGCGTCATCAGCTGAGCGAGCTTAATGACTGGGTCAAACCGCGCGTGTGCTGGTGTATTCTGTTGCAAAGCCGGCTGCTGTGAGAGGTTGAGCGGTGAACTTGTGTTGACTGGGTGTGGGGGCTGTATGTGGACGCTTAGCCGGGACAGCGCTGAGTCGCGTTATGAACTGGTATGGAGTACAAGGCTTTGATACCAAGCATAAGTGAGTGATACCAAGCATAAGTGAACATGCACCGACACACTGTGTCCTAGGCGACATGTGCAAGGTAAAACCAACATTTATCCTTTCATGCATGATGCATAGATGCGCATCTGGCAAGGATGCTTCTTGTTGGCGGCGGGACGGGGAGCGTGCTCAGGAGGGCGCCGCTGCTGCACGGGCCACCCTTGCCACCTGCCCCAACCTGCCTGCCGCCTGCTGATAAGCTACATGATTGATTCCTGATAGGTGTGGTCGGGACCAGTAAGGATCGTGTGGCTACACCACCTGGAATGTAACACAACATGCCAAAAATCATGTGCGGTACGTATGCAGGGATGCAGCCATGCTTGGTAAGAGTGCAAAGAACCTGACAGGTCCCTGTTGTTTGCCTGCCTCCCGAGCACGACGGGTAACAGAGAGCCTCCAATGGGTAGCACCTTTGAGCGTTTTCGTGCGACGCAACGACGCTCCAGTGGACACCGCCAACACACGCACAGCACTGTGCGTGGGCCCATAGGCCTCCTTGCTGACAATGTGAACTCGTGTCGGACCCAAAGTTCTGCCGTAGTGCCAATTTGACCGTACGTCAGTGGAAGCGACCAGTCGCGGGCCGCTCCAATACAACACCGGACACTTCCTTGCCAGTTGACGTACAACACACAGCGCAGTGTTGGAGCGCAAGGCCGTGGCAACTGGCAAGGTGTCAGCGGTCAAGCTGTGCGCACCTTGCATGGGGCCATATGCCCATTCCTTCAAAACGCAACCCCGTACCCTGGTCCCATACGGTATGTCTCACTCCAGCCAACCCACTCGCATCCCACACCCCCGCCTACCATATCTGTAGCGTCTCCCACTCAGGTGGCCTCATCCAGGTCATTCATCAATCCACAGCGCCCAAACCCCTAGACCCCACGCCCCAACTGATGCACCGTTGCTGTGGGTCATGTGCGGCTACCGCTCGCTCGCTCGCCTGCAACCAACCGCCACCCATGAATCGCCCCTGCGGCCGCCATCAACCTTGCGGCGCTGCTGCTGCTGCTGCTACCTGTAGCCAGGCGTGCTCCAGCGCCGCACGAGCGCTGGGCAGCTGCCGGGTGGCCAGCTGCTGCCGCAGGTGCTGGCCACTGTCGCTGAGCGCAAACGGCAGGCTGGACATCAGCTCCGCCGCCACCAAGCACAAGTCCGACTCGCGCGTGTAGCAGCCGCTGGCCGGGTCCAGCAGGGGTATGCGGTCCACCAGCGGCCACACGGGCAGCCAGTACGGCGGCTGCCGGCAGTCCACAGGGCAGTCCGCGGGCGCTGTAGGCATTTTCACATCGGGACGGGGAGAGGGGGTAGGTTGTGATGCACGAATCTGCTGCTGTGTGCACAGCGTTACTCTGCAGCTGTACGCAGCGTAGCCGGCACAGCCCAGCGCACAACCTAGCCATTCTGGAGCAGTGAACGCTACCAGCCGGCGGCAATAACAATCATCATGTCGCGCACGTCCCACCCCTGGATAGGCTTGCCTGCGTGCTCCAAGTCAATGAGAACGTAGGTGTCGGCCGGGCGGCTGCCTCTGCTGCTGCTGCTGGTCGCCGCGGCCACCGGCATTGCTGGCAGCCGGATCACATTGGGCCACCGGATGTCCCGGTGCACGTAGCCTGTGAGCGACCCATTACGTCATTCGGCGTGAGGCACGAGAGAGGATTCTTGCTGGTGAAGTATGGCAAAGCTTCACTCCCGTTGAGCCGTGCGTACAGGGCCACACTACACAAGCCAGCGGGCACCAGCTGATGGCCGACCTCTTGCTTGCATGGAGCAGGCCATGGCAGCAGGAGCGTGGTCGTCGCAGGTGCAACCGTGTGCGTGGGCAAGCCCCTGCCTGTCTCGCTGGATGGCGCCGGAGCTGGCGATGTGGTGTGCTGACATACCAAGACAACATGCAAAGCACATCGCTCACCCGATGACCTGACCTGCCTCGTGCAGCACCGCCAAGCCCGTCAGCACGCTCGGCTGCTGACCGCCAGCCGCAGGTCCGCCTCGCTCTGGATGGCTGGCTTGCTCACCGTGCCGCCCCACCGGTCGCCCCAGAGGCTCCAGCAGGTGCAGCAGCACCGTCGTGCCGTCGTGCTCCACGTGCACGCCGCCGTCGCGCAGGCGCACCAGGTTGGAGCAGCGCACGATACCGATTGCGCCGTACATAGCCTGCGCACGCGCAGTAGGGGTACGCATGGCAGGTAAAGGCTCCCTGCCTGGTGAAGTTAAGCTACAGCTGGCAAAAAGTGCCTTCTGTTAAAATGTTGATAACCCATGTAACGTCGACGCATTGGTAATTCATCCGGACGCTTGGCAAAATTATGACCTGCGCGCACTCGCTCGCGGCATCTCCCCAACTACCCTCCCGCACACCACCCATCCGGCCACCACAGAGCGCACCGCAAGCGCCGTCGTGTTGAGGATGCCGCCCGATAGCAGCGCGAGGGTGACACGCTTTTGGACGAAGTCTGCAAACGAAAAGGAACATACCGGGTCAGAGTCCTTTGCTGTTAGTAGATACACCAGGAATGCCGTATGCCAGTGATGGCATTTGCCTGCTGTGCATCAGCCTTTACTTGCCACCAGGAGCAATGATGACCAATATCTGGGCAAGATCCAGTAGCGTGTGCGGCTTCCAAGTACACCCATTCCTCCCCGCCCCTTGCTCGCTGCATTTGGTAAGGTCCAGCGCACCTGGGAAGAAGGCCACACTGCTCAGGAACCTGCCATCGCCTGTCCGTTGCGTGACGATGTTCCCGAGAGCGATGGGGACGTCTGGCGCATGGGGCGCGTACGCCGCCGCCGCCCCCTACTGCGACGTCGTGCAGGGGCGCCAGGAGCCCCCGCCGCCGGCCGAGCAGCTGGCGGAGCCGGTGCTCCGCTGCGCCAAGGACCTCTACGCGGCGCTGCTGGCGAACGACGGGGCGGAGGCCAGCCAGCAGCTGCAACATGCATGCGCCAAGACCGCGCTGCTGGCACACCCGCTGGGGTGGGAGGCGGAGGCGCAGCCGGGGCAGCCGCCGCGACTGGTGACGCCGTGCACTGGCGATTGCGGCTCTCCACGCTGACGCTGCGCGCAAGTGCCCCACCAGCCCAGCCAGCGCCACCGCACCCACCTCGTTGGTCCGTCGGTGCGTCAGCGGCGCGAGGCTGTAGGTGGAACAGCGTGCCATCGTGACGAGGGTGGTGTGCAGGTGGTGGTGTGCAGGGAGGTGGTGTGCAGGTGGTGGTGTGCAGGGAGGTGGTGTGCAGGTGGTGGTGTGCAGGTGGTGGCACGCAGGGAGGGGCCGAGCGGGCGCCGGGCCCGGTCTCACGTTGCTGGGGGCACGCAGGGAGGGGCCGAGCGGGCGCCGGGCCCGGTCTCACGTTGCTGGGGGCACGCAGGGAGGCCGAATGCCTGAGGGGGAGACCGGGGGGAGGGAGGGGGCGGGGTGGCGGGGAGGACAGTAGACAAGGTAGTGGGTTCTGGTGGGGGCACTACGGAGAGACTGAGCCCGTGTTCAGCACGTGGGAGGAAGGGCGAGCGCACAGGCCATGCGGGATGCAAGCCACATTGCTGGGGCAACCCGCCAGCAACAGGGCCAGGCACAGTGCAGCCAGTGAAGAGGGCTAAGACACGGTGTAGCACCACCAGCTCGTCCCCGCCCTGC
>QAXN01001116.1:0-14496 GCA_004335795.1 Chlamydomonas sp. 3222
CCGTACAGCTGCCTCGTATCCAGTTCCTCCTGGGCAGAAGGGTGGTTGGGAACCACGACAGGGGTGCTGCGTGTGCTCTGTGGGTGCGTCTTGGTGGAGAAGCTATGTGGGGACGGGACCAGGCTGTGGTAGGGTGAACTTGAGGACCGCGCGTCGTGGCCTGTACCTTCTGGAGCTTGTCGCTCCTTTTTGCACAGCGAGAGGGGTGGGAAACCCCGTGTCCCTAATGGCCGGGACCTGCTCGGTGTTTCGAGCGGGATGGGGCTGGGCTCTGGAAGGGGACCAAAACTGTAAAACCATGCATACATAAGGAGCCTGCTGCCGTGAATGCAAGAGAGCTGCAAACCTGTGGAAACTGGTACGGTGTAGTAGGACACTTGTGCACATATCCTTCCCAGAATCCATGGAACTGGAGGTAGGCAACACGCAACAGCCTATGTTGCTCTACAATTATGGACGCAGGGCCTGCGCCGCGCCCAAGCACTCCGTGCTGCGATGCTGAAGCGGGCCGACGTACTGCACTAGCTCGTTGCGCCGCCATGAGGCGTGCTAGGACGCACACACCTCAGGGCTGCCGAACGGTGCTGGCACACGCACGTAGTATACCACATTCCCAGACAGCAGCTGGGGCTTTCCCAGCTTCACACTAGGCAACTTGAACACAGTATGGTGCATCCTTTTTCCGCCCTGCAGGCTCGATGCTCAAGCCCTAATACACCTCCTCGCAGGACATGGCTAATCCCAGCTGGTATCCAAGTGCACAGCGCGCCGGATCGTGTTCCCGACCCCAACTGCTCCACGACCGAAACCGCTGAGTAGTTAACCCACGCATGCCGACTCCAGCCGCCTGGCATCCACCCTCCTGGCCTCGGCCGCGACACCATTGACGGCACTTCCCGCCCGCTTTCACACAGGTACCGTGCACCCATCCCCCTTGACCGCCACCCCCTTGTTGCCCTCCTGCCACTGGCCAACCACTGCGCGTAGCCACACCATTCCAAGCTGGCCCACCTCGCAGGGTTAGGCCCGCGCATCGTCACGCCTGGCCCCACGCCCCGGTTCATACAGCGCTGCCGCCGTGCCTCAACACAACGTGTCGCGATGCAAGCCCCGCTGCAAAAGTGTCAAGTTGCCGCGCTGGCGTTGGCTTCGTTGACCGCAACGCGTCGCTGTGCCAGGCCCAACATCCTGGCAGCTTAAACCGCCCTGCCGTTGGCTAACTGCCGCGCATTGCCAGGCCTGCCCGCACGCCTTCGGCTCAAATGGGCCTGCCATCGTTGGCTAACCGCTGAGCATTGCCAGGCCTGCCCCCACGGCCCCTGCTCAAATGGGCCTGCCGTCGTTGGCTAACCGCTGCGCGTAGTCCTCGTACCACACCTTGCCGCCCTCGTCCGCCGCCAGCGCCATCATCTTGTTGATCTCGTCGTCGCTCATCAGCTCCCCGCGGCTGGACAGCAGCCCGCGCAGCGTCTGGTGCAGCCGGGAGCACGAGGCCGGGCAGGGGCGACGCGAGGGCAGAGCAGCGGGCGGTATTGGAGGACTGGTAGGATTTGTGCTACGGTATCCAGTGGGCTGGAGCGTATGGCCCAGAGAGGGGGGAGAAGCCAATGCGTGGGAGTGGCTGTGCGCACGTGGGGGCGACTGGGAACTGCCCAGCTGGCCGCTGACTATTGCATAACACGCCAAGGCACTGGCAGGTTCAAGAGCCGCAGGGTCGCACGTGATTGCATAAGGGAAACGGCTGTGGCCTGAGGCTCCAGGTGCGTGTTCCTGACACCCTAGCTGCGCTACGACCTGTCGCACGCGGCGAGGTATAATGGGGCCTCCGCTTCTGCTGTCCACATGGCCCCAGACTCTGTACCCCGTGCTCACCTCCACCTCAATGTACCCCTTTCCCTCGGGGTCGAATGCGCGGAAGGCCCGCAGCAGCGTGTGGTAGTCATCCCTAGGGTAACAGCAGGGTACATGTGGGGAGGGACCATTCGCGCATGGTGTTCAGGCCAAAGGAATGAGGCCACTGTAGTCGCGACTGGAAGGTGGGCCTGAGGGCAGCGTGTTGAAGTCCTCTTAGGGGTTCTTTGGGGGAGAGGCAAGGCAAGAGGGAATGGTGTTGTGCACGGCATGTGTTGCTTGACACGCCTGTCAAGCGTGTCGACTTGCGAAACGGTGTAGGGGCATCAGAACGGGACAGTGTGCTCACAGTAAGTACAAGGGGCTTATCAGTTGGCTAGATGGGTTGCGTTTTAAGCGCCTGCCGTTCTGTCCGGATCGACTGCTGCCGTGCCGATGGCTTCTGGTGGGATGCAACGCGTTGGGGAGGGACCTCCGTGTGTGTTGCTTGGGTGGGCTAGCCTCAGGACAGGTACAACGGTCTCGGTGCAGATGTACCCCTACGCGGGGAGCCCGAATGCAGGCCATTTGCGCCGGTTCACCACGCGTGCACGACCCGGTGCCTGTGACCCCGTGCCAACTTGGGGTGCTCACCTGAACAGGCTGGCCTCCTGCTGTATGAGGAAGTTGGTGACTACCAGTTCAAAGTTCTCCATGTTAACCAGGCCGCTCGCCGCGTCGGACTCGGCGTTCAATGCGGCCAGTTGGTCGATGATTAGGTTCAGCTGAACCGCTGTTGGGTTGACTCCACATGCCCTGACAACATCTTTAACGTCCTTGAAGTCCACTAGCCGACTGCCCTCTTTATGCTCGAAAAGCACGAACGCTTCACGGACTCGTGCCCGAACGCGCTCTTGCCGCTCAGCAGCAGTTGCCATGACGGTGATAAGAAGACGTATCGCAGGGGTTGCCTACTGGATTACAAGAGGTAGGGTAGCTAAAACAGCGACGTGGCGCGCCAGCATGCGTGTCTCTTGGCATGCGCGCTCAAGCCTTCGAAGGTTGATTGCCATGCGTAGCACTGTATCTATAGCGGTGTGAGTACTGTATCAAGTTTGCCGTGCCACTTTTCGTCAAGGTGCGCAGGGCCAGGGACCAGGGATTTGCACGCTGTAACCAGGGGAGCCTCCTTGCCACCCGTTAGCGTGTAAGTTCGAGACAGCCTATCATGAGCTTGTGCCACCCGCACCTTTCCCCTTTGCGCAACACAGTGCACGGTGAAGGGGCCGTGGCAACTTCTGCCGGTCAGGACAGCATAATCGGAGACCGCAAGGGATGCACCTTGCACCAGGGGAGCTCCCGTGCGTAGAACCGTCGACTTGGCGCGTCCTACGCCTGTGAAGCGTGCACGTGCGCAGGGCTGGGCATGCGCTGTTCCACAAGTCTGCATGCATGCGGCTGGGCTCCTGGCCCCGCCTGGCCGCATCTGCGAGAGATTGGAAAGTCAGGGGAGCTCCCTGCTGCAATCGGCCGAGGCACCAGCTTCCATCCCACGGCGTCCTCATCCCCGGGGTTTAGCAACAAAACGCCCCACGGCATGAACTTTTAGAGTGTTAGGTTTGTTCCATAGATTGACGCCGGTTACAGGCCGTCTTTATGTTGAACTGTTGCCTAGCGACAGTGCGCATGGCATACCAGTATTTGCCTTTGCGACCGGCGAGGTCATTTCGAATGCTTCAATACACCTGCTGTTGTCACGTTTCCTACCTGTGGGGCTGAATGCACTCCTTTTCGCGCGAAACCCACGCTGCGAGGGAGGGCCTGCAAATCGGGCACCGACTGTGAACAACCTGGTGCAAGTAGCTAGTGCTTCTAAATAGAAGTGGATTTACGGAGCAGTGACCCGGAAGCGCCCGCTTCGCGGGGCCAACAGGTTCGCAGCTACCAGTTCGTTGGTACGGCGACCGCGCCAGACCCTCGCTGGGCAACAGCGTGAGTTCTGCACCTGAGTCTGAGATCTGCAAGCACGCCACATGCTTGACACGAAGTTGGCCCAAGGTAGGGGCAGGAATGGGAGTTTGGCGCCGCATGGCATGCTGCCTTGTCTGCACACTGCCTGGGGTCTAGGCTGTAGGGCAAGGACGGGGTTGAGCTGCAATCAGGCAGCCCTTTGGCCTTGCGGTGCAAGCTGCCTGTGTACCGCCAACGATAAGGGGTAATTGGCAACGACTGTCAGCTCCTCTGCAGCGCTCTCTGGCAATGCTGCGTCTCCCCATCCTGCGTTCCACACTACCGTACCTCCACACCACGTAACCGGCCGATGTCGATTGCGTTACAGTGGTCAGGCGAAGTGGCCCCAACAGCAACTTCTCACCTTTGACATGCATCTCAGGGTGCAAAACAAGACGTTTGCTGTGACGTCCGTTTCCCATTGCACGTGTCCTGGCATACTTCCACACGAGCGCGCGAAGACCACATGCGCGTTCAATGACAGGCAGCAGCACCTGCAGCGACCAGCCTCCCTGGCACTGGTAACTGCAGGTAGCTGTGTCGATTGTCGTGATGGCGATTGCGCACCTTCGCGATTGCACCTCTTGACATCAGCTGCGCCAACCGTCCCGCGGGTCAGCCAGCTTCCGCTTTGTCGTACTGCGGCCCGTCCGAGGGCCAGCACGAACTTAGCTATGTGCCTCGCGCTCCTTCCGCAGCATGAAGAGCTTCGCGGAGCAGTTCTCTTGGCCTTGGAGCTCAACAAAACGCAGGAGAAGCGGAGGCACTTACTCCGCTCCGCGAGAATCCGACGAGCACGAGGAGGATAGCGATGACGGCAGGGCGGGAGCATCGACTTGCGGCTCATTCAAGCACTGGATAGCAAACACGACTCCTAGACAACGCCTTATAGCAGGTGGGTGCCTGTGAAGGACGAACCCAGTTGGACCGTTTTCCTCAGGCTGCAGCTGCATGGAGCCCGCTAACCCACGTGCCTATTTGTAGTAGCGGCGCCCTTCTCCGTCAAGAATTCCGTGCGAGCCCCAGATGGAGCCACCTAATGCCCTTCACCTCATGCCCGAAGGTTATGCAATTGTGACCTTCATTACATGTAGGTATGGCAGCTACGGCAGCGGTGGTGCTGACGGTGGTTCTGGCGGCGGTGTTTGGCAGCGGCCAGGCGGCCGGCAGCCGACCCGTCGGCGTCGCGCACAGTGGCGGCGGCAGCAGCAGCGGCGGTGGCGGTGGCGGTGGTGGTGGTGGCAATGCAGGCGGCAGCAATGGTGGCGGCGGCGGCACGGTCAGCCGCACGCGGGCCTTCCTGCAGGAGCAGCTTCCCCTGCGTGTGGTGCTGACCACACCCGTGGAGATCGTCAAGGGGGAGCCTGGGGCCAGCGTGCAACTGCAGGGCTGGCAGGCCATCACGGTGGGTTGGGGGGAGCCGCGGAGCGGCAAAGGAACGGAAGTGGTTCCGTTTAGCCTGCCGTGGGCTGGGGATGGGGCCATGAGGGCCAACGTGCCACCGTCCGCGTCAGGTTCGCTGCATTTAGGAGCCAAGGATTGTGGGCTTGGTACGCTGCAGTGTCATACAGCGTTGATTAGGGCCGGACTGCAGCGGAGACAGCTGGGCGTGTGTTGTGGCCATGCAGGGCCTTGGGGAGGGCGCATGGCTGGGAGGCGAGGTTTGTGCCTGCTGTCGAGTGCAGGGCACGTCTGATGCTGCAGCGGGCACGTTGACGCCCGGATCACCTTCTGCGCCCCCAGGTTGTGTTCTCCCGCCCTGTCATCGCCTTGGGGTCGGACTTTCCAGGCGGATCGGCGGCTGAGCTGGTGGGTCCCGCGCCACGCGCAGTTACAGATTAAGGCAACTGTGCGACACGTAGTGCCATGTCATGCAATTACTATCGCAAGATTGGTTGCACCAGACTCCGTTCCTTGGCATGGCTGGTCAATGGCGCTCCGGCCCCAAACGTCATCCTACAGCATTGTAGACTTCCTAGCAGTTTCCCCTTTACACACGCCTCGGTAGTCCACAAGCAGTGGACCATATGCTCTGCCGTGTGGCCGCCGCTCCTGCCACGCCAGGTCCCCTTCACGCTCAGCTGCCCCATGCCCGGCCGCTTCCGCTGGGTGACCACCACCATCGCCCGCTTCGACCCTGAGGTTCAGTGGCCCTCCGACCTCAGCTGCACCTTCAAGTTGAACAGCGCTCTCATCACCTATGACGGTGGGGCGCACCGGCACCTGCGTGCTCCCATGCCTGCCTTCCCCAAAGCCCCCTGGACACGGTCATACACTCCCAGCCATACACCCACTAGTAGCCACCACACCCTGCGCACACCGTGCTTCACTCGTCCACCCCTGAAGCCAGGCACCTCCGCATAGCTCTCAGCTGCATACCCACCCCACGTGTCTGCCTCACGCCGCCCCTGCGTGCTCCACACCCCTTACGGCCCCAAGGCGCCCCGCTGCAGCTGGACGGCGTGCCCGCCTCCCGGCCGCTGTCCTCCACCCCGCTGTCCATGTACCTGTCGCGTGTCACCAGCCACGTGGCAGCCAACCTGACGGGCGACCGCTGGGACGCCAGTGTGGGCACGCCGGCGGACCTGCTGCCGGAGGTGCCCCCGGACGGTGGGTGGTAGGGGTGCAGTGGTGGGCAGCGCAGGGCTCAGCAGCAGCATGGGTGGTCATCAAGGAGGCGTAGCCGGGGCGATAGGTGGGCGGCTGGCGCGGGCCGGTGGGCGCACGGGCCTTGGTGGATTCCATGTACGTCTTCACTTCCACGCGTGGAGTACGGCACGGTACTCTGCAATGCGTGGGCCTGCGAGAATCTGTCGCTCCGTGTGCTGAGCAGAGTGCAAGAAGCTGGCTTTGCGCGTCCATTCTGTGATTGTGTCCCGTTGTTCCCGTCTCACAGGCCGCATCCAGCTCTACTTCAGCAGCCCTGTCAGCCTCAAGATGCTTGGAGTCGCGCTCAAGGTGGGTCACGTGCCACGATGCCAGCTCGGTGCACACACTCCGTTCCGGCGAGCTGCACAGAGCAACCACTTAAATCTGCAAGGCTTTCGACAACGGCGTCTGCTCTCACTCGCGATGCTATCAGCACACTAACAACGCTCGTATACCCACCCCTGCGCAGCTGTTTGCGGGCAGCGGCGGCTTCCGGTCGGCCGACGATCACGGCGTCGACGTCCTGGGCGAGTGCACGGAGCCGGCGTGGGGCTGGGAGCCCTTCTCTGCGGTACGCCTCACGTTCATGACTCGCACCGTATGTACCCAGCACGCTCTCATTATGAGCGCGAAATTGCCTTTCTGCTGTGGGCAGGCGCGACGTAGGGGCGACCCTTTGCAAGCCGCTCACTTGCGGTGCTGTGCGTCCTTTGTTGCTTTGAAAGCGCAGTTGAAGCCGTTGCGCCCTGCCACTTACAGGGCTCTGCGGGAGGTACCACGCCTGGCCCCACCTCCCCTGACGACGCCAACGTCACGTGCGTGGAGGTGGCGCCACGTGCTGCCCTCAAGCCCAACACCAGGTGGGGGTGACGCCCGCCGGGCCATGGCAGGGGGGTCCCCACGTGCGGGGTCCCGGGCCGCTGGAGAGCGCCGCAACTTGCATAAACCGCTTTCCACAGCAGAGCTGCCTGAAGCAAGCTGTGGTCTCCTCTATAGCCTGGTCCTTGCCTCTGCCCGCCGACCTCGGTGCCGTGAACCGGCGCTAGCACTACAGAGCCTGCACCTGCAACCAGCTGCATTGGTGCGCCCCCCCGGGCCATCTACCACGGTATCGGGGCCGCTTGCCAGGCCCACAAGCAACAATCGGGTTACCGACCATCACAAGCTCACGACAGACACTCTTACCACACCCCCACACGCTCGTCAACCCACACACCCGCACCTTCAGGTACTCGCTGGTGGTGCCCCAAGGCTCGCGCTACCACGCGCTGTCCGGCCCGCTGGGCGCCGAGCAACACGCGCAGCTGGGCGGGCTGCGGCCCTTCCGGCTGGGGTTCCACGAGTGGCAGCGCCAGGGCAGGGAGGGCGGCCTAGAGTAAGCGTGCAACGCGAGACGACTGCCATTGTGCTGTGGGCTCGCACAACTCGTGCACCTGTTTTGTCCGTGTCCATGGCCGTGCCCTTGCCCATAAGGATATCCCCTTGTGCAGCTAGTGACTGCAGCTGGTGCACAGCCGACGCACACTTGCCACCTCTTGCGCCCTGAACTTCAACACCAATTTCTTTCAACGTAATCCCCTCCCCCGTCCCGTGGGTCGGCCATGCGCAGCTACCGCCGCCTGGATGCCTGGCTGGTGCACGGCCTGTCGCCCGACAGCACCCCGGAGCAGCTGGCGGCCAACATCTTCTTCTGCGAGGTCGATCCCAAGGGCTCCCCGCAATGTATCAAGCAGCCGGACGGCAGCACCTCCCTGCCCTTTACCGCAGCGCTACAGGGACTTGGTGTGATTCGGCTGTCGGTCCCAGGGCTGCAGGAGGGCCGCAAGTACCGCGTCAGGGTGCAGGCGAACGCCAGTGTCAAGGACGGATACGGGCAGGGGCTGCAGGTGAGCAGCAAATGCACTGCAGAGTAGCACCGTCGTGTTGAACAAAAAGGCCGTATACATAACCCTGGTAGGCGTACGGCCTCTGCGTTCGCTAGTGTCATTCCCCCGGGGTTAGTAGCTGGACTGGGACCCTCGCAACCCTAGTGGGATGTGGCAGATGTAGTCACCTTTGCTTGTGCACATGCGCTGGCCTCCCCTGTGACCTATGCACAACCATGCCTCATGCGTACAATCAGTACAGTCTTTCCCGTTTGTTCCCCTTCGTGTCAAACCCTCTTGCCTACGCAGGCCAGCACCACCGAGTTCTTCATGCGCCTGATCAAGCAGGACATGGTGCCTCCCTCAACTCCCAACGTCCTCTCCGTACTGGAGGCGGGCGCCGACACGCTGAACCACTGGCCGTACATCGTACACTCGCCCGTTGGTAGTTTGGGGTACGGCACTGCCTCCGCATGGACCCTGGACACCAACGCACCCGAGGATGTGGGGCTGCTGGTGGAGCTCTCGGCTACGGGCAGCCACACCACCGACCTCACAAAGAGGCTCGGTGCGCCTGCTGCCCAGGTCAAGGTCCCAGAGGATGTGTATTACGGGCGGGGTGCTCCCGGGTGGAGCGAGCTGCGCCAGGTGCTGCCCAAGCTGACGCCGGAGAACGGAGGCAGGACGGTGGTCGTGCTGCAGATGTGCTGCTCACCGGTGGGTCTGATGGGTCTCATAAGTCCATTGCAACACTTCGAAAGACGCACGCTGACGCAGCCTTGTGCTACCGCTACGTAGGGGGAGGACAATACTAGACACCTGCGTACGGTACCCACGGGCTGTGTCTCAGTGGGGCGGCCCCACGAACCTCATCGACCATAAGCGACCTACATTGTGTATCTGCTTGCGCAACGTGCGTGCTGTGTGTCCTACATCACGACAGTCCGTACCATTCTTGAGCAGGGGCCATGCGCACTTGTGGCTGAGGCGCCCTGCTGCCTTGCCGGCGCCGATACCCCACAGGCCACCTCCGACGGCCAGGTGCAGCTCCTGCTCAAGACCAGCCTGTCCCTGAACGTGATTTCAGGAGGCGGAGGGGGTGCCACCGCCTGGGTGCTGGACAGCGGGGTTGGTGGCGGGCCAGTGACGGGCGCCGATGTGTCTGTGTACGGCGTACGACAGCAGTACTACATGGGGTCCATGGTGGGTTGCTTAATCGATTGTGTACAGTCATCATGAATAAATCTCAACATGCTTGTAATTGGTCCGTTGTGCAGCTCAAGGGCATAGTGGAGGGCATGCAGCAGCATCCGTTTGCCGGCCGTCATACGCCACCTGCCGTTTCCTTCACGCCTCCCCTGCACACCTGCAGGGCTCCGGCTCCTCCTCTGGCCCCAAGACCAACCGCACGCTGCTGGCCTCCTGCACCACTGGCCCCGACGGTGTGTGCAGCGTGGCCTTCAGCGAGCAGGACACACAGGTACGCCCAGACTCCTTCATAAGGCAGTGAGTGTCCCCTTCCTACTTATCTGCTTGTCACAGATCCTGTGTTTCCCATTCCCGCACCGCATCCGCGACACAGGTACGTCCAGATTCCCTACCGCGCCACGCCTTTTCAATGCCGCACAAGATATGTCGCAGGGTCTTAGTGAGCTGCATGGAGGTTTCAGGTACAGCTTACCGGGTAATCAGTGACACAGTGTATCTGCGCCGTCTCCTGTGCGTTCCCTCCCTGCAGGCCTCCTGGCCGCTGGTTGCGTTCGCCCGCTCCCCCGACGGCCAGGTGGCGCTGCTCCCCTCTGCGGGCTGGCTGCAGCAGCCCTCCACCCCCGCCGCACAGGCCACCCTGGTGCTGGACCGCAAGGCGGTGGTGGAGGGGGACAGCCTCAAGGTCACAGGTGAGGGCGGGCACCTGCTTACGTGTGCTGGGGCCTACAAGCGAATACTTAGAACCGCGTTGCTGACGTAGTCCACAGCGCCAGCCGTTCGCGGATGGGACCTCGTCACAGAGCTTTCAATTCTGCGTGTTCCCCCACGGCCCCCAGGCTTCGCCCAGGCGGTGCTCCCCGACCTGACCCTGGGCTTGCTGCCGGCCGGCACTCGGGCAGTGCTGGAGGTCAGCCCGCCCTGGGAGCAGGCGGGCGGCGGCGGTCCGGAGGCAGTAGCGGCCGCCAGGGGGTTTAGCGGCGGGCGTGGCAGCATGGATGCAATGGCCGGTGTCGCGATGGGTGCTGCTACGGCGTCGTCTTTTGCTTGGGTCGGTCCCGCGAGCGGGGGACCGGGCAGCGGGCCCAAGGCGGGTCCGCCGCCACGCACATTCGCAGAGGTGCGGTGCGCAGCCGGTGCGACATGTCACGTGTGCCCGCCTTCGCGCTTGAATCAACACCGCCCGCTTTGCTAAGATGGGCACTTGCCTGTAAGCATGGTGACTCTGTTAGGACCTCAACAGTCATCGTTGGGGCATAGGGCGCAGGGTGCATCACAAGGTGTACTGGTGCACCCCACTGCAAACGTGTCCTTGACTCACTCCGGCCCATCCCATCCCATCCCACCCCGCAGGTGGACGGCACCTCTGGCACCCTGCACGCCGAATTCCCCGTACCTCGGAGCGTGCGCCTGCAGCCATACACCCTCATGCTCAAGATCGACCCAGCCAAGCTGGCCAATCCCGGCTCCCAGATCGTGACAACAGCCGACTCCGGAACCACCCGTACGGCTGGCGGGCGCATGGCCCGCCGCATGGCGATGGGCGCGGCGGGCGCGGGAGGGAGCGTTGCCGTGACGACGTGCTCTGGAACCAGCAATGGCGGCGCTGCCTCGTCAGGCGTTGCTCACGCCGCCGCTGCCAGTGCTCACGCTGACGAGTACATCGTCACGCCAGACAGCGAAATGAACATGGCATCTATGACAGACGGCGGGGGTGTTCGTACGGCAGCTGCAGTGGCAGCTGGCGCTGCAACGGTGGGCAGCAGTGAGGGCTACCCGGGCGACAGCAGTGGTACCAACTTTGACGGTGCCGACATCGCCTCCTTTGAGGCTGCTGCGGAGGACGAGGAGACGAGCAGCAGCAACGACGGTGCCGGTGGTGGTGAAGACGGCCAGGCAGCCCACCGCCGCCGCGACCTCCATTCCGCGGCAGCGTCAGCGGTGATGTGGGCGGCGGCAGTGCAGGGCGTGGCCCCTGGAGACCCCGACGTCGCAGTCAGCAGCTTGGACCCCATGGACCCGATAGACCCCATGCCCATTCTGTACGACAACAGTGCAATGACCCATGGGTCGGCGGGGGCCTCGCGCGCCCGCACGCTAGCCGACGAAGACCCCTACGCCACGTGGCCTGTGGTCGCGACCGTGAGCTTCACCGTGGCGGACCCGCGGCCCCCTACCGTCGAGCTTAAGGTCAGCGCCTTTGCTGCATATGCCTTGCCAGTCTGCTCGCGGGGGACTCCTGAATGACCCAACCATGGCAGAACTGCACTGAATGCCCTGTCTATACCGATGCTAAGCCGCTTAACGCTCTGGCCTTCTTTGCTAAGGCCACATCCTTACGGTAATGCCTGCTACACTTCGTCCCTTTCCGCACTCCCACCCACCCACCCACCCGCAGCTCACGCTGCCGCCCTGGGCTCCCAACGGCTCCGTGGTGCCCGTGTCCGTGCTGGCCGTCAGCTACATCGGGGCCTCCGTGGCGGGCGCCAACGTAACGCTCACGTGGTCCACGCCCCTGGCCTCGGGCGTGCTGCCGCTCACCACGGACGCAGGCGGCGCCGCCAACGGAACCGTTGACCTGGCCGCGCTGCCGGAGGCCAACCGTACGGCAGAGTACGACACGCTCAGCGTGACGGCGGAGTGGATCGGACCCACGCGGGAGAGGATTGTCGAGGCGACGGAAGTGACGTGAGTAAAGGACGCAAAAGGCATGAGACGATGATAGGTAGAACATGGCACCTGAGTATACCGTAGCTGTGAGCAGTTGCGATTCTGTGACTGGCATATTCAACAGTATTCGCACCCTTCTCTCATCCACAGGCTGGCCCGCGCGCCGTACCGTCTGGAGCTTACGCGCTCGCTCGACACGCCCCTCCCTGGTGTGGCCTTCACCGTGGATGCAGCCCTCACCCCAAACTCCCCCAACGGAACTCCCCTGGAGGGCACCGACGTCACCGTCACCCTGTCACCCAGCACCTCCGAGGCCGCCACGTGTGCCAGCGTGGCGGTTGGTGCCGCCGTCGCCACGTGTACGGCAGTGTCCGGCGCGGGATACTCCGGCACGTGTCAGCTGGCGCTGCCGTGCGTGGGGCAGTTTGAGCTGCGGGGCTGTGCGGACGTGCCGTTGGGCGACGGCAGCAGTGCGGCCAGGCAGGTTTGCAGCAGCGCCACGGTGGGCCGTAACGCGACGGAGTGGGGCCTGGCGCCGTGGAATGACCACCCGGAGCCCACCATCAAGGCCGACAGGTGTGTTGTCGGATGGGAGAACATGGATTCGCGTACCGTACACTGCCACGTGGCTTCCCCAGGCGGATGTCTGCGAACTTCGCACTCGGTATCTTCAGATCATGCCTGGACTGCGCCCTTTTTCCGGCCACAATCGCTTTCGAGTTCAAGTCTTCAATTGTCATACTGGGCAACTCAACGTTTGCGGCCCTATGCGCCGCACCTTCCTGAGGCTGGCCGATTGCTTGCCATCGTGTTGCAGGCCGTCCCACTCCCTGGGCGACACCGTGACCGTGTCCCTCACCAACCCCTGGCCCGGCGCCCGCCTGCTGCTGGTGTGGGGCAACCAGCTGGCCACGCGCAGCAAGGTGGTGGACAAGGTGGGGGGACAGGAGCTGGCTGCTGCGGGTAGCCTACTCCTTGTACATGTCACTTTGTGGGCTGCCCCTGCTGCAAGCCGCTGCTGCATCGCACCCATCAGTTGCCCAGGAGACATCCTCCCTCTGTCCTTTCGCCGCCCCCTCCCCGCAGCTCCCGTCCGGCCCGCTGGTGTCCGCCTCCTTCGGCCCCCTGGGCCCCGAATGCCGCGGCGGCTGCTCCCTGGCCGCAGTGCTGGACGTGCCCCGCCTGCGACTTCAGGACTTCCTGCCCGCACGCGACCCGGGGGTGCCCGTCAGCAAGCTTTTCGACCCGCTGGCGCCGCACACGCACACCATGACCCTGGCCCTGACCGTACGGCAGGACAACCACCTGGAGGTTGCCGTACAGGTGGCGGGCGGCGAGGGAGGGGCGCTGGCCACGGTGCGGGACGCGGACGGCAAGGAGGTGCCGGCCGTGCAGCCGGGGCAGCAGGCGCAGGTGCGCTGTTCCCATCAGGTTGTGGGAGACTTGCTGACCCTTGGACAACGCGTTCAAGCTGGGACCAGGTACTTTCCCACCGGCAAGGCCTGACGTGGCATCGCCCGTACCCTTTGGGCGCCCCAGGTCACGGTCTCTGTCAAGGTGCCTGCCAGCTCTGCCGCTGGTGGTGAGGGCACCGCCTCCGCCTCCACACCTTCCGTTGGCACCGAGGTGACGCTGTACGCTGTGGACAAGGCCTTCCTGGACCTGCTGCCGTACGGCCTGCCTGCCGTACAGGAGGCAATGGTGCTGCAGCTGGCATCGGACATTCAGTTGTACGGCATGGCGGCGTACCGCATTGCGCCAGGGGCCGTACGGGCAGTGTACGACACCATGTTGCGCAGGTAGGACAGACGCGTTGTCCAATTGTGCTGAGGGCCACACCTCCATCAGGTCTCGTCAACACGTGATGCACACCAAGAACACCACGACATTCTACTAAACGCCACGGCCTATTGGCGGCCCTTTTTACCAAGGCGACACAACTCTTATTGGTATTCAGGTCAAGAGGTATGACCAATATTTCACGACACCCATGGATTCATTGCTGTGCACACCTGCGGTACCCGTAGTGATCAGAAATTTTCGTGAAATTATGGTTCGGGACACCCCAAAAAATAGGCCAATAATAAATCCGTGATAAAAGCATTTCGGGACATGAACCAGGTGGATTTACAGGCCTGATACAGGATTCGGGATGGGCCTCCGGCCAATGGCGGTTTTGCCAGCAGCATCCAGCAAGAGAGGCATGTGGTTGGGCAACGCAGTGCCCAACAAGAGAGAGGTGTCGGAACGACTTCACCAGGTACAG